>JANZLF010000006.1:7004530-7015770 GCA_026546835.1 Erythroxylum foetidum | reverse complement strand
TGACATAATTGCACATGATAGGAATCTCAGGATTATGATCACATCATAATTTCCTTCATGCTATGTCATATATCATGAACTTCATTAATTTGATTATAGATCAATATCAATTCATAAAGAACATCAAATTAATGAAATATGCATTTCTTTATTTATTTATAAAGTCTGTACATGACTATGAACAAAATGCCCTAAAGGGGATTGCCTTTAGGGCACTACTCTAACAATAAGTAGTAGTAAATTGATTGATTAATCAAAGATAAAAAGTATGAATTACTTCTATGCTTATTTATGTTCACTTTACCCTTTTGTTTTAATCCTACTTGTACTTGTAGTAATAGTAGTAGTATAAACAAAGATTTGATATTTAAATAATAAAATAAGCAGTAGTGAATTGATTGATCAATCAAAGATGAAAAGTATGAATTACTTCTATGCTTATTTATGTTCACTTTACCCTTTTATTTTAATCCTACTTAATTCTAGATATCTAATAAGTATGATTACCAAATCTTAAGATATAATCAAGTAATCCCAATTAAAATATATTAAAATTGAATTATGATCTCTCAATCTATCAAAACTCTTCTTGACTATGTAACTGAATTGAAGCAATCCTATATCAATAACTAATAAATAATTAAAATATGTTATTCAATTGCCAATTAATTTGATATTTATAAGTTTATTGAGATTTTAGCTCTCATTGTGCAACACAACACAACTAATCTAATCCAATCTCTTGATTCAGATTGAATATAAAGCAATAAATATCACAGGCATATTTCATTAAATCAAGAATATAAAGTTTAACAAATAATTAAAGATTAATTCCTAAAAAGGATTTAGCAATTCATAGATATATCTATATATGCCAATTGAATCATCATTAATATTCAACAACAACAAGGAAATTAAAAAAAGTTAAAGAATTGAATCTTGATGTCTTCTCTTCTTTGCCTCGAGTTAGAAACTGCAACTTTTTTTTTTAGATTTTGCTCTTTTTGATCTCTTTTTATGTTTTCTAGCTGTTAAGTGATGTTTTTCTCTTCCTTGTATACTCCGAAATCTTTTAGGGCTTTACCTAGGAGATTTTCATGTGCTTTTGTTCAAAAATAGCCCGAATTGGCAAAATTATTAAAAAAATTGACCTAAAAAAAGTCCTTGTACTATCGTGTATGGCATTACTCCAACTTTCTGGCATGATCTTGCCATACACTCTCCAAGCTATTAGTGCTTTATGCACGATCATGTCAGACATTATTTTTAGCTTTTTTAATCTTTTTTCACTGTTTCCTATCTCCACTCATCACTAAACACATTAAATAACATTTGAAATATACAATTAAGATCAAATTATTTCCTTAAATAACAATCAATCAAATAAAACACAAAAAAATTAATAAGAACATAAATCTAAGTCCTAAACACCTTATTATTATCTAAGAAAACATAAAAAACACACTCTAATACCTAAAAAACACACTATAATTTACACCTATCAGTTATAACAATTAAAACTAGCCTAACATGCTTCTCCTACTCTAAGTAGGAATATGAACCTAGCTTTCCTATAAATGATGGTACTTTTATCTTAATGTTACTCATATTATTATCTACCATTTCTTCATACCATCTTTTGTAACTTATCCCAAATATACCCCCTCCTTATCTTCCTATTCTACCTCTTCTTTACCTTTGTATCCTCTACTACCCCTTAGGTATAGTTATCCCAAGTAGTTGACAACACCTTTTACCTTATCATATACCTTAAAATCATTTGTTCTAATAGCTGTACATATTAGCCTTTTATGACATTCATGATGGACTTCTAGTCTATCCCTACTTTTTCCTCCTCATTTTCTCCTTTAACTTTTGACAAGTGTTTGTATTGAGTTTGAGTCATAATATACCTACAAGCAAAATGATAGTAATAGAAGCAATCCCTCATGCTTTACTGTCAAAGTTCACTTTACTCATGATATAAAATTTTTATATAAAGTTTTTATAAATTAGACAATCTAAATTAAGAAAACTAGATTAAACCTCACCTTTGGGTAAATAACACCCAAAAGAAGCAAATTAGATAGAAAATCAAAATAAAACAATATAAATAAGGGGCAAGAAATACAAAAACTTGAGAATAGGAAATTGAACTTTATAAAACACAATTAGACCCAGTAAAAAGAAAGAATAAATTGACAAGAGCGAATTAACAACAATAAAAGTAAGAACAACTAGAAAATATAATATTTATAGTACATGGACTATTTTGTAGTTGTTGGAATAGGAATAATCCTTTCTTACAATGAATAATGTTATTGTCAGCCCATTTGCCTGTGATTTAAATGAGATTTTTTAAAATAATTCTCTTCATAAAAATTTGATATTTTTCTTTTTTGATTAATTTGAAATAATATTCAAGAAACAAGGAGTGAGATACTTAATAATAGTTCGTTATTAACGAATCTTAAAGATGACAAGAACACCAATGAAAATTTAATGTATGGAATAAGAGATGCAAGATATTGAAAATGTAACAACAGAATATTTTCAAGAACAATATTTAATAGGGCCAAGGATCGTTCTATCACTGCAGTTTGATCTGAAAAACATATATATATATATTCACCACACTCACAAAAAAAAGAGAGATTGGGAGTAATAAGATTTTAGAGTTGATCATCACTGGCAAGTTAAGTAAGATCACTAGTCATTAAATAACCTAAATCGTAAGTTTCTCTAAGAACAAGGACAAAGATAACCATCTTCGAGATAATTTGATTGCACAAAATCTTAAACTCCCTATCGATTACAGGTTCAACTCCGACGTAAGTTTGCGTCTGTTTCTCCCATTTACATATAGAACACAAGACCGATGTTTGACACCAGTATAACTCCAACGTGGTTACATTTTGTTTCTCAACTGTCAAAAGTCAACAGAAAAATGTTGCTAGTTATCGTTTATGCTTGGCACCAACCACATTTTTCAACTTGCTTGTTCACTTGAATTAATATTATAAGTCTAACCTCAATCTCTTGAAATAGTAAAACTTGGCTCTTTGTGTAAAAATCTATAATTAAGTAGTTGAGAGGTTCTATGATCTTTATCTTTACTTTATATTAACGATTCACCAATATTCTTCAATATATTTCTAAAAACTTTTGGTACTTAAATAATAGATGCTTGATTCATATCATTACAAGTGATCTAATCTTTCATAAGAGATAAAAGTAAAGGGGATTTGACATAGAAGACTAAATCAAAATATTAATTATCTCCTTTTTCAATAAAATCCTTTTATCCGTGAATGAAATGTATTAAAAACTTACTCGGGCATGTTACTCTAAGATAATTATCTTTCATTTACTAAAGAGGTGAAAACAAATGGCATGTTACTCTTAAGATAATTATCCTTCTTGTAGTCTCATATGAAATTTGTGATTTTTAATGACAAAAAAATTATAATTAGACATAGCTTGATTCACATGCTCTAACTACTGAATAATAGACTTCCGCAAAGAATAAAACCCCACCACCTATCACAAAATTGTGGATTCTTAAGAATTTCCACCTCTCTTCCAAAGACTACAGACCATTTGAAAAGTCCGTACTGTCAATTTTTTTTTTTTGGAAGCAAATCCAACAATGTGAACCCCCGGAATGTGGAAATGCTGGTAACTTGAAGATGAAAGTAATGTGAGAGAGTAAATTATGACGTTGATCGATAACCACCAAAACACGACAGGCGTGAATCGTGAGAATCGTGGCATTTGCTATAAAGGCCAATTTGCACCAACTACTCGCCTTCCCTACATGGGTCGGAAGTAGTTACCATTAAATTACATTAATACCTTCCAGCAAAAAGAAAAAGAAAGAACATCCATTACCAACAAACAGTTTGATCCCCACCTTCCGGGGGCTCTTCGGGCAGCTGAAGACAAATTAGGAAGCTTTTGCCCTAACAGGAAGTGTAATTGAAGACAACTTAGTTTCTCAATTAACCTTCAGAAAGATCTGTCATGTATGCAACCAAATGGTAAATTATATCTCTAACATGGATACCATGTATGCAATGATCTGTCAATGTCTTACAATCCCAGCGAGTTCGCAAAAGTAACTAAATTATGCTTCCAGATCATACACGTCTCACAAATGGAATAAATAGCTCTAAAGCTAATGTACATAAGCGGGTTAGGGTACGTATGTCTCTTAAACTAATTCATCTGATTGTTCTCTGGCTTCCTCTGGAAAAGAAGTGATCCTAATATGACAGCAATCCCAGTGATTGCAATGGTGAACAGGAATCTTTTCTTTGAAAACTCAGGTGGCGGTCTTCTTTGTGCTCCTTGTCCTCTTTCAGCAGGTCTCACATCCCTTCAGCCCATATTCCAAATAAACTTGATTATTACAAAATTACAGAAAGAAGCAAGCTAATAAATTTCTAGTAAAACTGAAACATGGCAAAGTGACAGAAATTGAGGATCAGTAATATGGCACCAAAACTTGAATGATTTCTCTGCGAGTTGGCGCAGGTAAACAATAGAGGAAGATTTCCTTCTCCAAGTACACATTATTTAGTGCACAGTAACGGGGATAATATGTATTAATACTTCACAACAAATTAGACACAGACTTAACAGTAAGATATTGAAAGAGAAAAACACACCACAAATAACTATAACCCAAAATGAAGCCACATGTTCAGGTATTTCTGCATCTTTACTTTAATTTGGCGTACAAGACCCAGTCAAATAGCCCATAACATTTATGGCTCAGAGCACCAGAAATAGTGTGCAGGAGAATTATGAATACTTGCAACATGATCAAATATTTTTAAAAAAAGCAAATTAATCAGATTTAGAAGGTATAACATAATAAGCCCTGTGTATAACAAAATTCAAAACAAGCAAGGAAAAAAAAGGACAATTCAACTGTATGTCTACAAAGCACCATAAAGAACCATCAACATTCACGTTCTCAGAAGGGTAGAGTTATACCTGGAAGTTCCCACGATATCATCTGGTACACCAGTGCATCTATTTTCATGGTTATATCTTTCTCGAAGTCTAATGTACTTATTGCACAAGGAACAAAGTTCTGTTCGGTTCCCACATACCTCCTAAAGTCCCCCAAAAAAAAAAATTTTTCATGGTGCTAAAATAGGCAACTGAAAAATCTATCATCATGCTATTCAACAATAAGCTTTACCTGATGCTCGGCTAGATCAATTGCAGGCAATGGAAATTCACAGAACTCACAGGTGACAATCCTTTGGGGACAATTTTCACCCTTATGGATGGCTAAAATTTCACGTTCCATTGTTTCACTGCAGAGCGAGCAGGCTACCTGGTCCATATAGGTTAGTCAGCAAAGAAGAGAACAGAAATTCAGAATCAATGGTTAGCTAAAAGTAAAATTCTCTTCACAAAAATCACTTTATTGCCCTATTATTATATGAGTAACATGAACCAGAACAGCTCAGTAATCATTTCAATCTTCAATATCAAGTTTAGAAAGAAGACCGCTGATCACTCAGGAAAACAAAATATCATCATAATAAGTACCAACTTATATTTGAAACTAATGAGCAGCTTAAAGTGGCAATACCTTTTTACCATATAGTCCTAAAATAGTTACCACATTCCATAAGCAGTTCTTAACGGAATATAATAACTTCAACCATGCTGGATAGAAGAAATAACAAAAGTTGATCAAAGTATAAGCACAGAAAGTTGGCTTCCACTTCTAGCTATGCTTCAGGTCCATAAACCATTGACCAAAACATCCAGAAAGACCCAACAAAGTCAACATCAGTCCCAATAAATTACTCCTCATCATCATGAAGCCCCATCGAATATCAAAACCCGATCTACTTGTGATGAAAAAATTTTAAAAAATTCCTAAATACGTCAATGGAAGATCCAAATAACTAAAAACTGATTGAAATAAGGCACCAAAGAACCTTATTATCATCCACCATATATTTCTTCCATTCAAACTTATGTGACCTGTCCATCTCCCACTTCTTTCCTGACAAAACCACTAAAGACACAAGATCTATTCATCACCTAGTTGAGATGAACTGATCATCAGTAGTATGCTAACAAGCATTCATATAACATCTCATTGTTTATATGTCAATTTTCTGAATGAAAAAGGTTCACTCGTTTACTTGGAAACAAGATACGAATGAGCAGAGTACTTCCTTTTCAAAGGAAGTCACATAAGGGTTTTACGATAAACAGCTAAATAATCAAAATCAGCATACCGGAGCATGAGTATTCAAGAAATGTTCTTCGGCATGTTTCTTTGGTATCATATCACCACAAACTTTACACCTCTCAAGATTCCGAGAACAATGCGCAAAATGCAAATCAATATTGGACAAAGGAATAGCCCTGTCACTGGAAGCATAAAACAAATATTACTCAGCCACATGATTCATTATACCAGAAAATCGCATATCAACCACATCATGTTGTAAAATCTCCTAAGTATGATTTCCATGGGCTTTCGATGTGTTGAATTATGCATTTTATATCACATATCAAAGTCATACAAAAACAAAAGAACTCAATTCACAAGATATATTATCATTCAGCTAAAGAAAGGTTTGTAATGCAATTCTGCTAATTATACAATCCAATGGCTAGCACATTCATCCACATACCGAAACATGCATCACTTCCCATTAGTTTCTTTTAATCCATAGTAAAGCATGACAACAGATATAAATATCTCAAAGAGACAAATAAGAGCCCAGACTTGGCAAAAATATTTGCCTCACAGATTTGACACTAAGACCATATTTCCTTCCTCGTAGCAGATTACAGAAACATAGCATTAATATCCAAATTTGCCACAAAACTAATTATTCCCTCTATCCAAATTAACGGTGTCAAAGCCTTCAAAAACATTTTCCCAATCATCCAATTAAACTTCAACCAAAATTGTGGACACTTTGACTCATCGGTGAGTTGACCAGAGGTGCACGAAAACAACATTGAAAGATCAATAAGGAGATCAAATGAGCTCCATTCAAACAAATCCGGACAACTCAAGAAAATTTAAAAGCAAAAAGTCTGATTTTGGTCTGCCTTCTAAGTACAAGAATGTGATTAATTGTCTCATAATTACAGAAAATACAAAAATTCACATCAAAGAATCCCGCAAACAACCAAGATCAGTAAAACAAACAATTAACAGTCAAACCTTCTGCACACCCAGGAGAAAAAACAATAAAACATTTCAAAACATTAACAAGCGGAGCAAAACTACAACCAGAAAGTTCTAATTTAAAACTACCAGTGACTGCATATCTGCGTGGTTTCCTCGGATACAACCGCCATTCCTTACAATTACGACAACGTTTATCGTCTCCGATCAAAATCTTCAATCAAACCCGAAAAGAACGATCAAAAATCAGAGGAAAGAAACGAAAGAAATTAACGGAAGGAAGCGAAAGAGATTGCACCGTGCGGGCTAGGACGAATTAATTAAGACACGGATATGATCTATTGTTACCTCAAACAATCAGTTCCTGAATTATCAGGGAATATATTTTATCGCCTTTTCTTCTCTTCGTAACTATTTTTGAGATTTTGGGGATTGCGAAGACTCGAATAGGGAGGAAGAAACAAAGAGCGTGAAGCACACCTACTATGAGCAGCGTGAAATTATTGACGTGGACTCTAACTACAAGTCCTTCATTAATCTAATCTAATGCCTCTCTTGTTTGGGCTTTCCATGCAATTTAGTTCTGTGCGTTGGGATTCGTTGGGCCTGTTTTAAGGCCAGGTCTTTAGCGAGTTCAAATCGGCTCGGTGTTATCACAATGAATAATATTAGACGGCATCAATCAGTACCTATCAAATCTCAACGACTTTATTGGCGAGTTTGTCAGTTACTAATTCCTTTTATGTTTTTATGCAATTTGCAAGTAATCAAATGATGAAAGTTTTGTCCTGCATGGTGAATGCCCTATCTCAGCTTCCAGTTGAAAGATTCAAAAGAAGTGACTGCAGAAGATACTAATTAAGCCATGTATCTTCGCTTTCGGGACCACTCTGAATCATTTAATTTTGATGTACTGCATGTCCTTCACAGAAGCTGAGATGTATAGGCGTGATTTTAAGACTCTTGATTGCACCCGGATTAAGTGCTATTGGATTGAATATATTGTTTCACACTTTTAATTATTGAATCATTAAATAAGTGATTTAAAATATATAATTTATAAATTATTAGATTTTTTTAAATTTTGTCTTATTACATACTTAAAAAGGAGTACTGCAAATTTCTTGTTAAGAGAAAAAAAGATAAAAGAATATTTAACACAAACAATAAGGTATACTTGAGTGAAAAAGATTATTAGTGAAAATCATCTTAGTTTTATTAAGAGGTCAAACTATTTAATTGTAACTACCCTTGTGCTCTTTTATATATACAAAATTAGGAATGTCAATTTTAACCTAATTGATTCGATCAAATTTTGATTTTAATTGAGTAAGTCACGGGCTAAAATTTTTTGACGACCGAAATATCAAAATTGACACTTATGCCCATCCGGTCAGGATGAGTCGGACCAGAAGTGGCCCATATTCGACCCAACTTGTAGACATCCTTATAAAAATGTGTTTATTTTATATTTAGCATCGTTAGGATGGAGCAAAATCCATTATTGTGGAGTTAATAAAGTGATGGGACATCATTATCAAGTAACGCAGACTCAAGTACTTATATAATTTGATCTTTTCGATCGGCACCTACATAGGACGGTGGTTCACCTACTAATTGGTGGGTTCACATATACTACCAATGAATATATATATATATATATATATATATATATATGTATGTATGTGTGTGTACGTATACAAGAAGAGCACTCGTGTTTAATTTGAAAGTTTTTCAGGTTAATGAATTAAATGAACCTTATTCAGTAAGTTTTAACCCAAAGAAAAGTAGAACTAAAGAAAATGATAATGGAATGTAGCTTCTCTCTTTATATTCATCATAGATGTTAGATTGGTCATAAACAACTTTTTACCACGGCGTAATGACAAGTCAGGAAACGTTAATTATTTAAAGTTCCATAGTAAGTGCCACTTCTTAAATTTAAGATGTAGATGAAATAGCCCGCATGGATAGCTCAACTGATTATTAGTAAAGAAGTTGAGTGTAAAGGTCAAAGGTTCGAGTCTCGACAGTGATAATATAGGAGTTCATCCAATGTGGTAACTTCTTGTGTGCACCGAAAAAAATGATCATTTTATTAATAATTTAAGTGAGATTAAATCGTAATTTATTTTCCTTATAATTTTGTCGGGTCGAAATAAGAGGGTGTTTAAGGTAGGTGATTTCACCTTTTGAGGGCAAAAGACGTGGATGAAGTGATTTTGAATTAGGATAATGATTTTACTGCTAAATCAAATTTACCCTTGGATGATTCCATTTGGGGAGTGACGTGATGGGTCATCAGCCAACAACTTTTCTTCTCACACATTTCCCAAGTGGTTGGGCCTAACTCCAAAATGGGTAGTGGGTGGAACCACATTTAAAGCAAATGTACTTGACCTTTCTTTCCAAAAGAGAAGGGCAAATCTCTTTGATTTTGTTGAAAAAGAAAACCACAAATAGCAAAACTTACAAAGGGATTCTTAGGAAAGGGCATTTTCCACTTTCTTTTTGCGGTGTGTACAATAAACTACTGAAACTGAAATCATGCGAAGATCAACTTTTCTTACCTTGGTTGAAGCGCTAATATCATTTTGCTGATGATTGACACTTGTCCATGCTTTTTGTTGGAGCACCCGAAGACTTACGTTATTTTATTCACTTACCTTGATTACCGGTTAGTTAAAAGGACAAATTCTTGCGTGTTTGGTTGCCAAGAACGATCACAGTATCTTATTGGTTGTCTCGTTTTATTCATGGGGGAGCAACCAATCAAAAGTTGAACTCAAGGACGGGCGGCCTCAAACTCCTATATTTTTTGTTGTGTCCAGATAATATAGTATCATTATATTCTCTGCACGAGAGCTCGACCGTCACTATACGCTTTAACAGCCAAACTGTGCAGAACGAGAGATATATGCATCAAAAGTTGATCATGAACGATGCATTCCTGTGACGGTGAGGCCACAAAAATTTTGGGTTACAGTCTGAAGCTGTTTCCCGTTAGACTAATTAAGCTCCACAGAAGCCTTGAGAAGCACTCTCGATTGGATTTTTTTTTTTTTAATAACAGGAGAAGTACAAGCATACTAAATTACTAAGCGAGGAAAGGAAACCTCAGATATATCCTCTAGAAGGATAGTAGCACAACCCACAGGTAAGTTTTGATACCAATAGACGCCTAGTTCTAGAAACTTGGCCTAATTAGCTAGTCAATCCGCAGCTCAATTAGCTTCATGATAAATATACCTAACTTTCACTATCTATTGGCATTGTAGTAAATGGTGAGTTTCCAAAAGAAGGTTGTTAAAGGGAGCCGACGGGCTAAGGCTCCCAGGAACTTGGGCGAGCAAGCACAGAAGTTTTTGTATCGACTGGGTTCAATATGTTCAGTTTTATTGCTTCTTCCGATAAAATTGCGTTGGGCAGAAGAGTGTCAAATGTCAATATAAACATCATAAGAATCCGTAATTATTATATTGGGAAAAATAAAGATGGTTCCGTAAGTAGCACTCGTCCTCAACTTCCATATTTCTCGTGTAGAGATTTATATAATTAAATCGAAAGCATTTATGAACAATTTCGGAAGTAACTTTTCTTTTAATAAAGGAAATTATTCTATAATTTGTAATTTCTAAAATAAGGCGGACTAAATTTCAAATGATTCCAATGTATTTCAAATCGATGTAACTCTTCACCCTTTTTTTAGTTTGAACCAATAACCAAAATGCTTAATAAACATACTCCAACAAAAAAAGTTATTTGGCAATAGATAATAGATAAAAACGTAACTATGAGTACAATTATTTTTTTCTTTGTATTAGGACAACAAAACCCCCTACTTGGAGGAGGGGTCCATTAATTTGGACTAATTTTAAGTGTTATACCATATGAGTGTTACTTTATATGATGATATTTGGTGTTGGTTTAAAAAGTCAACTTTGCCCCTATTTTAAATTGCTCATTGGTTCTGCCTGATTCTAGTGAGGCAGGACGCTACCGTTTGGATCCATGAGATTGGTTGTCTTTAGCAAGAGAATACCTGCAAAACAACACAAGG
>JANZLF010000006.1:6986014-6998450 GCA_026546835.1 Erythroxylum foetidum | reverse complement strand
AATATATTATTAACAAATCATAATGTTAATACATGAATCACAAATGTTCATTGGCCTAGGGCACACTACTAACAGTATAATCAAATAACCCAACAGAAAACCATCTAACTACAACAATGAAAGAAAAAAAAAAGCATTGACAACTTATCTCGACGGACAATTAACCGACGACTTACTCAATACAAATTGAAGAAGACGAAGGTGATAGAGGCGAACGGACAGAGGCGGCAGCTCAACGGACAAGACGAAGAAGCAGACGTGTGCGGGTTGGGTTGAGGGGGTTAACCTCGGGTTTTTTAAAATTACCAAGACGACGTCGTTTTGGTTATATTTTAAATGTTCAACACATAACGCAAAACGACGCCGTTTGGATTAAACCAAACGACGTTGTTTTGCTCAGGTGTCATATGTTCCTAACCTAACGTATACGACATCATTTGGATTTAAATCAAACGACTTCGTTTTTGTTTAAATTAAAACATTTATAACATACCCTAAACGATGTCGTTTTGATTTAAACCAAATGACGTCGTTTTTATTAAACTAAAGCCTTATATCTCTTACCACAAAACAACATCGTTTTCGTTCGGTTAGAAGACGACGAATTACAACGATTTTTACCAACGAAAATTTCCAACAGTTTTAATATCACCGCTATAGTTTATTTCCCGACCAAGTTTGCTGACTCATTTCATTTTTTGTCGGTAATTACCAACGGAAAAACTTCAGCTGCAAATTTTCCGTTGCTGTTATCTTCCTTTCTTGTAGTGAAATACAAGAAGAAAATATTTAAAAAAAAAACTTATGAGAGCTACAAGGATCTCTCAATTTGACATCTTTATATGTATCATAGTATGTCAAAGTTTTTTTATTAAGGGTCATGTTCTTAGTAAATTTTAGTAGAATCATATCATTCTTGATCACCTCTTCTCAATTCTTCTTAGGCCTTTTTTTTCTTTATAATCTCTAAGTACAATTTTCTTATATCTTCTCACTGAAGTCTTTAGATGTCTCCTCTTAATATACCCGAATCAACCAAGCCTTATTTCTCTTAATTTTTCATTAATAATAGTTACCTTTAATTTGTATTTTACAGTCACATTCTTGACTTTATCTCTTTAAATAAAATTGCACATTTAACGGAGTATTTTCATATCCGCCACTATTAGCTTATGATTATATAGTTGTTTGATGGCCAATTCTCCATCCTATAGATTATAGTCAGCCTAATTATTAAATGATATAATTTTCCTTAAGACTTTAGTGGTATTTTCATATAATGTAAATTCTCGATGCACTTTTCTATTTAAGTATAACAAAGTGTCCTAAATTAAAACTTAATGAAAATATGAATGTTGTTAAAAAATAATTCTATATTACGGTAAAAGTACAGTAATATGGACCGAAACAAACATAAATGACATTTTTAATATCCACTAGGAATTATTTTAATCAGAAAAAGGTTTCCTAATTTGTTCCCACGCTTTACTGGGGAAGTCAAAACCTGGCAGTGAGTTGGTCGTAGTTTTTTGACAAAGACGGCTGCTGTCACTTTAACGTCCGCCCCCGAAACCTTAACCAATACCAATTTGGGCCATCGCAGGGGTTACCTCCAAATTTTAATTCCCTTTGTACTCCTTTCCATAATTCAGGAAAAAAATTATAAACAACAAATTCCTATAAATGCAAAAAGGGAATTTCGAATTGGTAATCTCCAAGTGTCAATGATCTATAGGGCTGATGTACGGATACTAAATTTTTTGTAATAACCGGTGATGAAGCAATTATAAATAATAAATAATAAAAAAGAAACATCTTACTGGACCACGTGACATGAAAAGCAGGGAAAACCAGGAGCGGTTTTCCAGAACTGGGAAAATAAAGAAGTAATTTCGTCAAGGGCGGTTTTTAGCTTCCCCAGTTGTGTACTCGCAAGCATTTTGGGAGGGCTTTCCTTATATAGCTTCTTGGCTGATGTATACCACCCCCCCGTCAAAACGACATTTCTGAGACCTCATCGATTTGTCTCCATTAATACCACCACGTAAGCTTCCCTTTTCTTATTCTTTTTCTTCGTCCTTTTGTTTTCTTTCCCTTTTCAAATCGTTTTCCTTTCTTCTTCTATCTCTTCTCGACTTTGTGTTTGGCGATTTGAATGAACTATGAGGATATCGATCGATCGATAACGGTTTTTGCACAATATTGTTTGAGCAGAAGGCTTTAGCAGGAATTTTGAGTGAAAAATGGGGAGAGGTAAGATAGTGATAAGGAGGATAGATAATTCGACGAGCAGGCAAGTGACGTTCTCGAAGCGAAGAAATGGACTGTTGAAGAAGGCGAAAGAACTTGCGATCCTTTGCGATGCTGAGGTCGGAGTCATCATCTTCTCTAGCAGTGGCAAGCTCTACGATTTCTCTAGCACCAGGTCACACTTCCTCTTCACTTACTATTCGTGCCCATTCACTTTTAGTTCTTCTACTCCCGATAATACTATATCTCTTTCGAAGTGGATGATTTTTTAAAAAACATTTTCTGGCGAATATAAGGTGCTTTGTTTGGATTGTTTTGTGATCGATCGTTTAAGATCAGTAAAGTACTTATTTTGTCATTGGATAAAAGGTAGGATCATCTGGTAGTGTTTTCATCTGAATATTAGTGATTTACTATCATGAGTGCTGCTTATGTTGTAAGGGGGTTAAGTATTGCTTGCTAGGATTACATAAAAGCGTTTGATTTCCTTCCATTTTTCTTCATGTGGTTTTCCTTTCCTCCTTTTGTCATGAATTTAAGGATAACTCATAATTAGTTTACGTTTATGGTAAACTGTAAATTCAGCGGCACTCGAGATAATGTATATATATGTATACACATGTATACGTATAGCCGACCTTGTTTTGGTGTTATATGTGAGGAAATATAAATGTATGTAAATTAGGAACGAGGAACGGAGTGTTATATACTGATGGTGATATGTTTCTCGAGCAATTACTATATTTGCATATATATATATATATATCCATACACGTCTGTACGTATATGTGTAAACGTATAAGTATTCATATTTGGCAATGAGGAACGGCAACGGTATACTGATCGTGAGATTGTTGAAGAGCAATTATGACCAAGTAGCTTTTATAGCTATTAGGAAGGATTAAGGGTAAGCGATTGGGATGATAGAGTTGTGGTGGTTTGCCAGTTCTAGAGTTGGCATTATCACATTGTTAGTTCTTCGAAGTTGTTCCAGTCTCTCCATCGGTTTCCCAGAAAGAGCATATTAGAATGCTACTTAGGTGCGTTTTAGCAGTTTCAGGGCGTAAGATGCTCCTTTAAACCAAAATTTAAATTTCCTGTGCAATAAGGAAGTTAAAATGTGATCTGGAGTTCCTGTAAGGACTATAATTTTGGGTTAATTTAAGCATGATGCTTAAGAGCGAAAGTTTTAGTTCTATTTTCTAAAAGCTCAGTTCTCTTCATGATTGGAGACTTGGAGTCATTGGGTAATTCATACCGCGTTATATGCCTCTTTGTGATCTGGTGAAAGAATGCTTCTTGGAATATCTACTAGCATTTACAATGTTGGAAGTATGTAGGTTCCTCGAGGGTTCAGCCATTTTGTTTTGTTGTAGGCACCAAATATCCCTCGAATAGCGTAAGAGACCATCTCAAAAGGAATTGAGCTTTAGAGTATACCATCCACTATTTCACTGAACAGACACATATTTCATACCCATACGGTTAACATGTAAAAAGAAGATTCACACACTGGTATTTAGACTCTTACACACTTGGTTATACGAGAGCAAAGGCAATTATATTAAGTGGTCAGTTCTTGTCCATCTTTTCTTGAGGTTAGATTTTCAAGTTGGCTATTTCCTAACGATAAAGTAGAAGGGAGATGATTATTCTTCGCAAAGAATGTACTTCCATAAACTTGATTGGGATCTATGGATTTATCTTTTAGTACATTGGACTGAAATAACGGCAAACACCCTTCACCTTGCACCTACCAAGGGTTGAACTTAAAGGTATGCTTACCTCCCTGTCATCGGGCCAAGTGTCAAACAGTAATTGATAAAGGGGAAGAAAAGAGAAAGAAAGGTAAATATTCTACATCAGACAGGAAGATGCTACAAAATTAAGGACATTTTGGCTATTGAAAGACTCAAAATAAGTTCTTTCTAATCCTCTAGAACAAATAGTTTATAAAGCTAGCAACTTTAGCCTTTGCACTCAATTTGCGGGACTCCACCTTCTGGTCTTGGTATATTTACCTGGGGTTGACATGGTTCAAAGAACTGCTAATTTCAAAATTAGCTGTAGATGACCGACTTCGTGCTTTGCTGGACCTTCAAAGAAATATATACTATGTCTGTTGCCAACCAAATCTAAAGTGTAATTTTGTGACGAGTCTCTCTATGATGCGGAGTGTAAATGGAATTATATTGACTGTTGGCACTACTTGACAGTGATTCTTAGGTTGGAGTATTGGATGATTTGGTCTCTTAGAATATTAAATCCTGCACATAATGCGGGTACTGGAAGGACATGCATTTGATTCTGGCGGTGGTACTCAGCAAAACAGAAAGTGATTACTACCTACTATTGTATGATAAACAAAGGTGCTGTTTGATTGGTTAAAGATTAACCCAAAAAAGATAAGACACGTAGCTTTGTTCATATTGTTATGTGATTGTTCTTCTTCAACTATGAATTACAACCGTAGCTGACAAGACTAACAAATTTAATCATGTGGATAATGTCTTAACAAAATCATGTTTTACTAGAGTTAAGTTTCTACCGGAAAAAGAAAAGTAGGGCATAATTCTCCACCTTAAGTCCAAAGTAGTACGATGCAATTTTATCCAGGACTTGATTCCTTTGCTGTGACTTGAAATCTTTACGGATGACACAGAAATCAATTAACCAGAAAATGGTAAATTTTCTTACAAATGCCACTTCTTACACGATCACATTGGCACGGTGAAGTTTAGTGCAACATTCCTGACAATTGTGAGATGTAACCAATCCCCCCGTGAATACCGTCTGTTGCGCAGTTCTCACCAAACATTTGTTCATTGGATTACATCCTTCATCTAGGTCATAACCTGATTTTGTTCTGATCCTTTAACTTCAAAATAGACTTGGTGTTGTAATTCACTTTCATAATCTTTTGCAATCAGCACACCAATAAAATAGCAGGCATCATGGCCCTCGCACAACATATTTTTCCAGTGCTATCAATTCTTAGGGAATGCTATAATTCCAATAATGTATTACCATCAGTGTCGTTAAAACTTTTAGCGGGACGTCATTGATTATCTCCATCAGTTCTTATCACATTATAGGCAAAAGTATTCTATTCAACTCTCTTTCTGGACAACGACTAAAGAACTTAGGATCTATTGCTGGAGTGTAAAACTGAATCACACTTTAATTATCCTAGCTCCATCACCTGCCATGTATTTGTCAACTTCTATAGCAAGTAGATGCGTGCTTAAAATGGTAGGACCATGGAATTTATTGTTGTTAGTATGCAATTAGTAATCTATATTTGCTAAGTGATAGCTAAGAGTTAATGCATGGAAATAACGTATTTGGATAAGCTAACATATAACTTTACTATTGAACATAAGAAGAAAAACCAAACCTATTATTAGAATCATTAATGTGTTAGTAAATTTATCAAGGTTTTTATAAGCCTGGTCGATTAACATAAAGTCACTAATAACCTATAATGTTTTTCTTTGTAATACATACTTATGATCATACTAAATGACTTAAATATTTGGACGTAAAATAAGACATTGACATTTACGTAGAGTTTGAAAAGGATAAATCTTCAATGACATTACTATTTAAATTGAAAATCAACAATAGGGAAGATTAGGTATCCATTAATCCTACTTGGGTCTTCTGGGCCGTTAATTATGTCAGTCATGTTCCATTAACTTGTAAGAGTGTAGCAACTGTTGTCAGGAGGGAATTATTGGCTATCTCCGTCATGATCATATCCTTTTCGTGGAGCGTTAGGAGAGGGTTTTTGTTTTCAAACCACGTGCATGTGTATCCCTTCCAAAAATGCTGCTCTAATAAAAAGAGCAATAAAGCTATCTGTCAACTTTGGATGCCTTAAAATATAAACGAAACTTATCTATAAGCTAGATAATAATAGAATCCCAATCCTCTAATTCTGATTATAGAGCTCACTTTATAATATTGAAAAGGGTGAATGCACTGTTCACTGTACCTTCGAAGTTAGCCATATACAATGGTCATTAATTAAGATGGATAATGATTTTAGTTGGCTCTGGAATCATCTGTTTTTCTTATTTTAATAGCATCACAGCTTTCCCGTACCAAAAAAAAAAAAACTAGCATTATAAACGTTCGAATGATGACGTTGATCAAGTTTAGTGGAAAAGCAATGTTTTAAAAATCGGTTCGGATCGTCCGGTCCAACTAAAAAAAGTCTGAATTAATCATTGGTCCGGTTCGATTTCACCTACTAACTTCTCTGTATAAAAACCGATCGGTTTAATTTTTTTCGGTCAGACCAGACGGTCCAATCTGATCCTGTTTGAATATACTGTATTACAAGTTTGATAACATCTTCAAGGACTATAGCGTTCGACGCTCTGGTCTCGTCTGCGCTCTCACTTCTGGTCGGTGTCCTTAAAACCCTAATTTTTTTGCTTGTGTTACTTTTGCCTATATATGTATTTCTGTGCCATTCTCTGATTTTTTATTAATGATGTTTTTTTTTAAAGTTCTGTTAGAGGTCGATCGTTTCTACTCACAATGTGATCCAGTTTTAGAATTTGCATTATTGTGATTTGAGGCTTCCACATATTTAAAAAGTAGAGGAAATCATTAATCATCAACCCCACATGAACTGCTTAATAGATTATACTTCACGTTCTCTCTCACCAAACGAGTTTGACCATAGGATATTATCCGTAGTCTAATTATAATTACATAACATTATTAATTGTTTTATTTAGTTGCATATAAAATTGTGGTCGTTTAAAAACTCATATTACACTACATCTAAATCTACGACCTTGAGCCATAGCATTACTTTTAACATACTTTAGTTACTATAAACATGATAGGCGCTTCTCCTTCTCTTTTATAAGTTTAGACTTGTGATTTTCGATTCTTCTTCAGCTTGTCACGATATAATACTTCCCATATAATAAAGAACATTTTGACATAAGCAAAATATACCAAATTAATGGATTGATGCTAATTTCACTTGCTTAAATTTATTATCTAAGTTAGTGAATACAATAAATATACATATTTTATCATTGACACGATTCCCTATAATATAATTTAATCTTAAAACCTATAATTTAATGAAAATAAAAATAAGCTCATTTTCTAACTCTTTATTATCTTTCTATTTCTCATTGATAAAAACCAACTCCTTTGTTATCACCTCCAGTAGGCATATTCAAGATTTTATTAAATGAAAACAACAAACTCAAAAAATAGTCACTCTAACTAAAACTAAAAGTGCATTTTAAATATCAACATTTTTTAGAATAAATTAAATTTTAATTTTTTAAGCATTCAATTTTAACCATAATGTTTTTAAAAAGCGCAAAATAAATCCTAACTGGATAGAAAATTTGACATTGTTAACTTCCTGTTAATTAAATATCACGCACACTGATATGACAGGTAGGTCATTACACTCAAGCTTTTGTGTTCTTGCTGAAAAAGAAGAGATTATTAGATAAGGGACAAAACCTAATTAGAATAATGACTTTTAAACTAAGAGTTATATAAATGTAAAGACTTTATGTTAATTTGGGAACAAGAAATTCACTTAATGTAAATTCTTTCTACGGTTCTTTGCACAATAGTACAGAGTTCGAGTCCAAGTGCTTTTTTTCAATGAATCATTTATGCAGTTAATGGCTTTGTATCTTCTTTATGGGTCGTTTGTTTATCTATGGGTGCTCGTCACCAATAAGGAGACCAACACCCACCATACCTCTATTACACAGCTATCTAGCTTCTCTAAGATGTTGTCAATCACAAATTGCCAATCACCCAACCATTGTCTAATTTCTCTTCCTTCGGAGGTTAATTATTCCTCTGTTAACATTTTTTTTTGTCAATTACTTTCATATCCATTTTTGCTAAATTTGTTTCAACTGTAACTTTTTATATACCAGTTGTCCAGTCTTGTTTGTCTTGCTCCAAGCTACCAATCACTTAGTCCCTTTTGTTGTTACAACTACTATGTTCCTCATGATAACTTAAAAGCAGATTGCAACAACTTCATCTTTGTTTAAACAGAGCGTATCTTCTTTGAAAAGATTGGATTTTCTAGATAATGGGTCCACAATACCATATGGCAATGTGCCCGTTATCTAAAATTAAAAAAATAAACAATGGAATGTCATTTAACTGACATAAAATTAACTCCTTCAAATTTTCTATCCACTTAGGTCTACTTTTTACATTTTGAAAATATTAGGGTTCAACTTAAATGCTTTGAAATGCTGGGTAAGAAAAGTTGCTCCTCTTTGGCCGGCAAGGGGGAAGACGCATCATCAGGTACCTAAATGTATGTTTTTAACTTTTGCTTTTCTAAGTTTTCAGTGCGAGTTTGTATGTATGGGGACAATGTCATATTCTTTGGTCATTCTCTATGAGTGCTCCCGTCCGTTGGTGGAGATAATGGGTGGAAGCTCTAGCCATCCATGTAGTTGCATTTATTATTTTTATGTCTGCCGGTGTGATCCTTATTTTAGTATGGGTTTTTCATGCTTATTTCAAGTCTTTTGGTTGGTTTTGTATCCTTCACGTTTTCTCGTTTACCCTGCACGTTACCCGTGATACTCTGGTAATCTGGGTGGTGATCTATTCTACTTAACCGAGCAGCATGGGAAACGGGTGGAATGGCTAAGAACGCTCATTGGAGACGGTGATGCTTGGGGGCATATAAGGTAGTCGTTTCAACGTAGAGTTACTGGCACATCACACGTCTTCTCCGTGGGCTTTCTCGAGCATCCTAACAAGTTTGTTGTTACACAGCAAAAGTCGTCTTCCTGTCTCCGCGACCTGTTGATACTCCACTTACCAACCTTTAGAACGTTTTCTTCTTCCTAATACACCCTTTTATAAATAGCTTTTTTCTTTAGGACCACACCTCACTGAACACATATACTATTTCCACTTATCTGCCTCAACAGTGGATTCTCTAAGCATTTTTTATACTGGGATACCACCAACGCTAGGGATACCACCAACATTGCGCCGCCCACTCCTTCCCCTGCGTGTTTTAATACGGATTGGACTTCTCGTCTTAGTCTTTTCTGCGTCCCGTTTTAGTTGGCAATTTTTTTAATCATAATTTTATTTTATTGTTATTTTATTGTGTATTAATTTTTGGATTATTTTTAGTTCCATATTATTATTATTATTATTGTTTGAATGGCTTTTATATTTTTTTTTTCGTGTTCGTTCACCAAATTTTTATACGTGCCAATTCTTTAATTATTGTTTTTGTTATTGTACATCATTTTTTACCTATCACATCTGCATGTGAGTCTATCAAAAAATAGTCTCTCTACTATGTAGGGGTAAGACTGCGTACTATAAGATTTCCCCATATCACGTCTCACTGCGGGACTTCAGACTGGGTGTGATGATGATGATGGTGATGATGAAGTTGTATTATAGTGTAAATATTAAGATTTAACATGTACTTTTAACCACTAAAACTAAATATAAAGTTAATCGAAATAAATATAAAATTAATAGCAAAAAAGTCCATATGCCCTTTTGTCTATATTTTAAGGACCGTGTAAACTAACTAACATAAAATAAGCCAACTAATTGATACTTCAATAATCCATGTAAAGCCATCTTTAAAATTTTTGTTTAGTGTTAACTTTAATTTTCATCAATTTATAAACTTTTATGTTTTATAAAATCTATATTAATAAATCTTTCAAACTATCAAATTCAATAATAATTTGGTGGTAAACTTGATAATATCATCTTTTCATTATCATTCTTTATAAATTATACTTATCACTATATAAACACTATAAATAATATATAACTTCTTTGTAAAACTTATTAAATTGTTTTTTATAATAGGATTACTCAAGGTTTTATTGGAAATGTTATATATAATTTATAGCTAAAGTTAAATATTGTTTAACGTTGAGTAAACGATTAAAGGTAAAAACAAGTAAAAACTATACAAACCTTTAAAACAAAACCAAATTACATGAAATTACTTATTTGCTTCTTTAGTATATATTGGGAAATATTCAGCTGAATATTTCCTAAGATATTATTTACTCCTAAAAGTCAATAAATCAAATCAGATAACATGTATCATATCTGATATTGTGTACAAATATTAAGAGATTATGTATAGATATTATAAGATTATGTACAGATACTAGTTTCCTAAATTAGCTAGCTCTATTTCTATATATACATGTAACTATGTACTGGTGAAAAGAAGAAAAAAAATAAAACTGTTCAGTATTTTCGCATGGTATCAGAGTTATACCTAAACAGTTCTAAACCCTAGCCACCACCTACTGTCGCTAATATTAGCTCCTGGACCCTTGCTGCCAACTACTGTTTCTAATCCTACAAATCTATGTCAACTATGTCTGACGTTGGTGAATCTTCTAAGCTAACTCGTCAAACACCAGCTACTCATAATACTACCTCAGATTCTCATTCCATTCAGATCATTACTATATGGCTGAATGAAGAGAATTTTCTTCGCTGGTCCCAATCAATTATAATGTACATCCGTGGTAGAGGAAAGATCGAATATTTGACAGTGACAAAAGGGAACCTACAACTGATGATCCTACACATGGAATATGGGATGTTGAAAATTCTATGGTGATGACATGGCTGGTAAACTCTATGGAGGAGGATATTAGGTCCAATTATATATGCTACCATATAGCTAAGGAGCTATGGGACAATATGAATTAGATGTATTCCGATTTGGGAAACCAGTCCCAAGTGTATGAATTCACCTTTAAGTTAGGTGAGATTCATCAAGGTAAGGATAATGTTACTAAATACTTTAATTCTCTAAAACGTATGTGGCAAGACTTAAATTTGTTTAATGACTATGAATGAAAATCTCTTGATGATTGTAACTATTTTTGAAAAACAATAGAGGATAATCGAATTTTTAAGTTCTTAATTGGACTTAATGTTGAGGTCAGAGGCAGGATTATTAGGAGACAACCACTCCCTACTATTGGAGAGGTATTTGTAGAAGTCCGACGTGAAGAGAGTAGATGGTTTGTAATGCTTAGCAAAAGAAATCCTACAGCCACTATTGAGAACACAACATTAGTTGCTGGAAACACTATTGGTCATACTAAGAAGATTGAGGAAAAGTCATAGGTATAGTGTGACTATTGTAATAAAACACGGCATACCCGTGAGACATGCTTGGAAACTCCATAGAAAACTTATAAATTGAAAGGGATCACATGAAGGGAAATTTCATAAGTTGAAGGAAAATTCTACAAATCACTATGAATCACAGAAAATTCCATCAGCACATGAGGTGGATGCTGGACAGATCTGTTAAGAGCAGATTAATTACATTATGAAGCTACTAAAACCCAAATTTGAATCCTCAAGTGTTCCTAATGCTTCAGTGGCGCAAACTGGTAGTGTTTTTAATGCCTTATCATATTCCTTTCCATATAATTTCACTCCTTGGATCATTGATTCAGGAGCATATGATCATATGACCAATTCTTTTAATTTATTTCATACTTATGACCCTTGTTCTAGTCATGAAAAGATCCGTATAGTAGATGGATCATTTTCTGTTGTAGCGGGTAAAGGTTCAATAACTCTATCCTCAAATATCTGCCTTAAATCTATCCTACATAGTCCAAAACTAACATGCAATTTGTTATTCGTGAGCAAACTAACTCGTGACTCTAATTGTACCATTACATTCTTCGACTCATTGTGTATTTCAGGAACCAACTTCGAGGAAGATAATTGGCATTGTTAAGTTGATAAATGGTCTCTACTACTTTGTTGATGACAACTTGAAGAATAAAGGAGTTCATGGCTTAAGTAGTATTTGTTCTACCCCTACTAAAGAACAATTTTTACTTTGGCATAATAGATTAGGACATCCTAATTTTTCCTATCTTAAAAGACTATTACCTCATTTGTTTAAATTTGTGGATTGTTCAAAACTTCACTGTGAGCATTGCATTTTATCCAAAAGTCATAAGATTTCTTATCCCACTAAACCATATCAACCCTCCAAACCCTTTTATTTAATCCATAGTGATGTTTGGGGTCCATCTCGTGTTAAAACTCTCACCGGAAAAAAATGGTTTGTAACTTTTATTGATGATCATACTCGATTATGTTGGGTCTATTTGATACGTGAAAAATC
>JANZLF010000006.1:6945587-6983336 GCA_026546835.1 Erythroxylum foetidum | reverse complement strand
AGCTGAATATTTCCTAAGATATTATTGACTCCTAAAAGTCAATAAATCAGATCAGATAACATGTATCAAATCTGATATTGTGTATAAATATTAGGAGATTATGTATAGATATTAGAAGATTATGTACAGATACTAGTTTCCTAAATTAGCTAGCTCTATTTCTATATATACATGTAACTATGTACTGATGAAAAGAAGAAGAAAAATACAACTGTTTAGTATTTCCGCAGTATATAAAATCCAACTATTATTAAATAGCTTGAACTAACATATATTCTCCTTTTCTAGTCTACTTTTTTGGGCATCACATATCATTAAGGATAATTATATTGCATTTATTTAACTTAAACCATATGTTAATAAGAATGTAACTTTGATTTATTCCTTGTTATTACTCTTAAATGTATAGCTTACTCCTTTTCTTATTTTATGTAAATTTTTGTAAGAAAATATAATATTTTGTCAACAACTTAACCATTATGATTAGAAGTGAAGATTCAATTAAGTTGAAATTACCTGATACTTGAAAGACAAATAGTTATCTATGGATACGAGGTAGTTAAACATTTAAAGTAGCACAAATACAAAAGGCTAGCCAACTCTAACAAATTAACACTCCAATATTCACTTCAACATAAAGTTCAATAGTTATATGTTGTCACCAACAATGAACTCAGTACAAAAGATTAGAAACAAGACTTCGTAGGTAAAGAAAAAACATAAAGAAAGAGGGATTAAGTACGAAGAGAATGTTTAAAGCCATATATTGATTATTTGAGTAAACCATCAAGATTTATGTTGAGTGCTTGTGTTGAGCCATGATCCACATATACAAGTTGAACAATCTTGTGTTATGAGGTACCAAACCATTTTTCTCTATAAATATTAACTTGATTTGAGAGTAGAACACTTATTGTAGAAGATGTTCTTCATAAAAAATCAATCGTAGGAGTTGTTATTCACCTAAAAAGAAAGAAATTAAATTATATTGAAATATATTTTGCTTGCGAAAGACAAGGTTTATCTAATATAAATAATAGTGTTATATTTGTCCTATCTCTTTTAGTATTTTGCTTAACTAAATTTTCTATATTGCTTCATTGCATATATTGCTTTATACTTGCTTTGCAAAACTTTTAATTAGTATTTACTTTTGCATAAACAAATAGTGTGTAAGAGGTATATAGTCATAGATACTCATACTAGGCTATAGATTTAATCAAATAAGAAATATTTTTGTTATTAGGGAGAACAGATTTGTTAGTGTCAAAATTTTTAGGATTATTTCTTTTCAGTGCTAAACCTTTTTTAAATTAAGTGATTAACTTTTCAAAACTCATTCTAATCAGATTAAGACGTTAACTTTGTGAAGTGATGAGGTTAACAAAGTCACTTTTAAGCCGTCATTTGGACATCTATGTGGCAATATATTAAACAAGTGGGTATCATGTAGGTTGACTCCTAATTTAACTTAACTCATAAACCATAACTCATAACCTCTTTCCCCATAATCTAATCTACTAATATTGTTACATTATCTTTCACCTTAGTTAAACTGTCCACTGCCTAAATGTTTGAAAGCTCTGTAGACAACCCTGAATTTTCACTAATTTCAATTTTTAAAGAGAGATTAGCAGTAGATTGCACATAACGTTTTAAAACCAGTATTTTTGGGTTGGACTATTAGAAGTGTATGGTTGTTGTCTTGAAATTGGATCAGATTTTCAAGTTATACTAAGCCATCATATAAGCTTAGAGTTGGTTTGACTGATAGTAATCTTTAAACATCTCCTAAAAATTCAAGAAAATCAATATTCTGCTCATCTAAGAATATTATTAAGCTAAATAAAGGAGCTAAAGGTAGATGACAAATCGACAATGACAGTTTGACTCCAAAGTGATGCTTTTAAATTTTGGGAAAGTGGATCATAGGTTATAAATTATAGGTTATGAGTTATGAGTTAAGCTAAATTATGTGTCAATCTATTGCCACATAGATATCCAAATGTCAATTTAAAAGGGCCTTTGTTAAATATATGACCACAAATTCGATAAAGTTAATGTTTTGACTTGAGTATAACAAAATTTGAACAGTTAATCACTTAATTGAAAATTTTAAAAGATTTGACATCGAAATGAAAAAAATCTTAAAATGTTTGACATTGGCGAATTTGTTATCCCCTATTATTATCAATATCATTTTTTTAATTCAACAACAATACATATATTCTTATAACACTACGTAATTTCAATTTTAAATTACTCTACCTTCTTACAATGAAATGAAAAGTTATTTCAATCAATTATTAAAAAATAATACCTCAAATATGTACAATAAAGACATTAAATAATAATTGTTAATTATTATATCTTAAAATAAATTTAATAAGGGAAGGGATAGAAGAGAGCTTGAACTTTATAATGAATGATCTCTGTTAAACATTCTTTTAGAAGAGTTGAGTCCACTTTCTATTTTCCTTATAATAAGTGGAGATCTAACTACTATAATAATTTTATAAGACATCACAATTAGTTCATATAACTAACTCCTAGAAATTATTAAATAAGTTTAATTACTATTTTTATAAGAAGGTATATATTAATTCAATCAATCTAATGCCGACTCCTAAATCTTATTACTTATTTCTCTTTTTATTTTATATCTATAATTATTCATATTTATGATTCAATTAGTCTAAACGTAAAAAAGTTAACGTCAAAATATTTTAAAAAATTGAAGTTGGTAACAATTATCACAACTATCAATGATTCGAATGAATGATTGATTGAATTCTAATGTACTCACCAGCCTAAAATCCTTTTTTGTGTTTATCTCTCACAAAATTATTTAACCGAAGGAACCAAAATGATTTGTAATTAATAATCATTAGTAGTAATCATTATTAAGTAATTAAACTTTTTCGTTTTTAAAAATTATGTTAACATAAATTTTTTATATTATTTAGAAGATTAATAGCTACTATTGACATTCCATCAAATTACCAACCACACTTTTTCCTTAACCAAATTGATCATTCTAACTCTTCCAATAATTTCATTTAGACTTCACAAATACTTGAATTTGTTCACTGTAAATAGATTGTAATAATAAAAACTAAATTGATTTGACTTAAATATTTTTAATATTGTTTATTTTAATTTTACTTTATTTAGAAACTAATTAAAAATTTTATCATCAAAATATAAATTGTAAACTTCTTAATTTAACATGTTCTTACTTAGTGTAATTTCTCTCATTGTAATCTTCTCAAAATATTCTATCTCCATTGTACTCTTACCACTATTGACTTTTTTTTTTGGAAGAGCAAAATACTTAAATTCTCATTGATGATGATAAAACTCACTCAGAAATTGAGGAGTAGAAATCCAAATTCGTAGATGCGCGAAGCGAATAGATGCTCGAGCTAAAGAATGAGCACGTCTATTGGCTTGCCTACGAATCCACCTATAAGAAATATTCGGTAGCGATAATAACAAAATCTTACAATCACAAATAACAGTACCCAACTCGGAAAGATCAAAGCCCGAGGATCCAAATGCGAAAAATAAAATTTGAGAATCTATAAAAATAGTGCCACCGCCTTCAATGTGCTGCTGTCTTAGAATTTGCAAGGATTGTCAAAGTGCTAGTACTTCCGCAATCAAGGGATCCACACCACTGACATAATGACCAGAAAAAGCTCTAATAAACTCACCCTCAGCGCTCTCCAACACTGCTCCAAAGCCAAGCTTACCTTCACGATGGAATACCGCTCCGTCAATGAAAATTGTCAACCGTTATTGTTGTTGTCCATCAGAAAAGAAGATGAAAAATGCTACAATAATCTACTTGTTGATGAAGAAGAAGCCGACGCAAGTAACCTAGAATGATTCCAATGCTCCAAGAAATTTATAGCTTCCAAATGCGTTGTGTAGCATGTTGTATTTTTGTGAGACCAAAGCATATTATTTCTTGCCATCCAAATGTGTCTTGCATAAATCACAAATTTTTGGATTTGAATTTTGTCACCACCCTTAAGTTCCTGCAAGAAGAAATTAATAAAAGAAGAGTTAGTGTCTTCCTCCACAAACCAACCTTGCCTCCAAACTCCACGAGCTTTACAACATGCCACAAGAACATGATTCACATCCTCCTCCTCACCACACCATGGACACCCTAAATCAACCTCAAATCCTCTCCTCTTTAACTTCTATTTGGTTGGTAAAATATTCCGCAAAGCACGCCACATAAATTCCTTATCTTTTGGTGAGACATCTAACTGCCAAATTTTTCCCCACCAATCTCTCTCAACTACCTTCCTACTCCCCCTAATCAAATGCCATGCTACATGATACCCCGATTTAACACTATATTTTCCTTTCTTATTCCAATGTCACAATAAATGATCTTGACAAGCATGTAAACTGAGAGGAATACTAAGGATAGCCCTAAACTCCCTCAAACTAAACAAGCTCATGATTTTCTCCACATCCCAGCTCCTCTCACCCTCCACCAATAACTCACTCATCCTCATATTGGGAGCAATAAAGGTCCTACTATCTTCCACCACAAAATTATGATCAATTGGTAACCAATGATGTTTTGTAACCACTATATTCTCCCCATTCTCAACCCTCCACCGCACTCGCTGTTTCAAAGCTCCAATTGAAGCATGAATACTCCTCCAGATGTAACTAGGAGATAGCCCCAAAGATGCTTCCAAAAAATCCCTATTATGGAAATATTTTTCTTTGAAGATCTTAGTAAAAAGAGTATTGGGTTCTGTCATAAGACGTCACCCTTGTTTCGCGAACATTGCCAAATTGAAACAATGGAGATCACGAAAGCTCATACCACCCGATTTCTTCCCACCACACATCCTATCTCAAGCTAAACAGTGGACACTTCTCCTCTCATCCGCCTTATCACCCCCACCAATATTTATTCATTCGCTTCTACAAAGTACCACAAATAGTAACAAGGATTTTGAATACACTCATACAATAAGAAGGAATGGCTTGCGCAACTGATTTAATAAGAATATCCTTTCTTGCTCTCGAAAGGGATCTGCTAGACCAACACCCCATCTTTTTTTTAAACCGATCCCGTAAGAATCCAAAAACTTGCTTCTTAGACCTCCCAATCAAAGATGGAAGCCCCAATTAAGTACTATCACCCAGCAGATTAGAAACATTAAGAACATTAGAGATACCTTCTGTAACTTCTCTACTAAGATTGGGACTATAGAAAATTCCCGACTTAAAAAAATTGATAGACTGTCCGGAAGCCCTTTCATATTTCAGCAAAATATCCCTAACAGCAACGACATTCACCACTGATCCCTCAAAAAAGGAGTCATCCGTAAAAAGGAGATGAGTGACAGTAGGACAACCACGTCCAGCTTTAACAGCCTCCAACAACCCCACCCTACTAGCCTCATGAAACAAGAGAGAAAGGCCTTCTGCACATAACAAAAATAAATAAGGAGATAATAAACACCCCTGTCGTAATCCTCTACTTGGAATAATAGGCCCAACCTCTTCCCCATTCAATAAAACAGAATATTTGACATTTTCACGAACATCATAATCCAGTCCACCCAGTTACTCAAAAAACCCAGTCGAATCATCATATTTTGCAAAAAGTCCCAATTAACTTTATCAAGGCTTTAGAAATATCAATTTTCAAACTCGTTGATGAAATGTCTCTGAAAAGTAACACCACCCAACTTATCTTCTTCCGTCAATAAGTCGTTAAAATCTCCTAAGCACAACCAAGGCCTTGAGTCTCTGCTCGACAAATCACGAAGCAAATCCCATGAAGCATGACGTCTGGAACACTCAAGAAAGCCATAATAACCAGTCAGTCGCCAACTATTATTCTAAAAAATCACAGTAGCATTAATAAAATTACTCAAGAAACCCCTAACAGAAACATCAACTTCGTTCTTCCATAATAAACATAAACATCCACTCCTACCAATACAATTCACTGTAAAACAATTATCACAGTGAACCAAACGACAAACCTCCTCCATTTTATTCCGCTGCACTAGTGTCTCCATAAGAAAAACAATCATAGGTCTATAGGTAAAAAGGAGATCACTGAGTGCTCGTACCGCGCCAGGGTTACCTAACCCCCGACAATTCCATCTTAAGATATTCATTGTCGTCGACTATCCCATCTCGCGGGATCAACCGTTTCATTATGCCCAATTGATGAAAGAACTGAGTTATAGCTCGATGGAGAAACCTTATTGTGCATGGAAACTGCATGAGCTGAGATTTTAGTAATACACTGTCATTTCTTGATGTCTTTGGGTTTGTTTAGAGATTCGTTTTCACTTAATCCTCCCTCACAGTCCATACTATTTCTTTGACTAAGTGGGATACTCCCTAGGTGACCGCTAAACAACTTATTACGGAAATCCATTACCATAAAAGCCGATTGATTCTCATTTACTACCCTGTATGAAATTCCGTCATTATCGCTAGATTCTATGCTTTCCATAATACGGATCCAACTGTTGGTCGGTTGTCTCCTCCGGTAAGGCAGTGCTCGAAGAGATTCAGCCCATGTTGGAATTAGTTCTTCTGGCTTTTTGTACAATCGCAATTCACAAAAACTTATCGGTGTGACTGATAATACCACACAAATAACAAAACGTTTTTTCACATCAAAACTTGACATAGAACATATCACCATTATCTTCTGCTAACCTTTTTCTTCTTTTCAATGGCTTCCTAATATCTATCAACACCCGTAGTCTCATGTATGACTCCTTATCATAATCTTAGAAAACTTTTGCATCATATTCCAAAAATTCCCGAACAAAATTTCCTAATAGCTTCGCCATCTCCTGGGACATAAAACCCAGTTGGAAATCATGCACTTAAACCCAATAAGAAAAATGGGTCAATGGGATTAACAACGGATCATCCTTTTCACCTATCTCTTTCCACACCAGCAAGTGGTTATTAAAAACCCAAGGAGAACCCTCCTGAACCCGATCCAAATCGACTTGATTGAAAAAACGAAACAAATAATGCTTGGCTCCCAGATCACTAATATCCACCCCTCCCAAGGGATGCCACATATCGGCTAACGTATTCCGCATAGATTCGAAGTGAATCTTACTGTATGTCATAAGCATGCCCACCATACAGAATTGAAACGCAGCAGCCTGAGATTGGTTAAGACCAACAATTTTAATACAGTCGTCTTCTTCATCAGATAAGGCTAAAGATGAAAAGTGACCCTCCATAACCCCACCAACATAAATCAGAAAAGAAAAGAAAGAGAACAAAGAAAAAAAATCAAGAAGAGAGGTAAGATTAGATCATTCTAGGGTTGAGATATGCATAGCACATAGGTACGTGCATAAAGCAGAAGAGAAAAAAAAAATATTGACTATTAATTATCTTTTTAATTCAACTTATTACCCTCTTGTCAATGATGTCATCCTCACAATCAATTATTCTATGTCATCTACTTAGTTAACACTCGATTATCACTAAAGTTCAATCTTTTGCACCTATTCATCCCTATAACTTTATTATTGACTATCTAAATTATATTTGTTTCTAATTTGTTTTAGTAGTTAGGATTTCTTTATTTGGATAAGGATTTTGTTTTGATTATCATATAAGCTAGTTAGATATAATAAAAATAAATTTTAGAGATTTCAATCTATAATTATATTTTCATCAAATTTAGATTCTAAAAAATAAACTATAATAAATGATATCAAAGCCATCTATGCTCTAAATAAAAAGAAAAAATATCATGTATGATGAAATGCTAAATGACACCTGGTTGAAATTTCAACATTGAAACTTAACTTGAGATCAGAGGTATAAATTTCCAATAACAATGGCAACTTAGAAGCATTCATTCTTTCAACTATAGGTTATATGCTAACCAGCTAAATTTTTTTTGCAATGAGACCAATTTGTGATGATGTTCATACATGGCATAGGAAAAGACACTCAACTCTCAGACATAACTCAACATCAGAAAAGGATGGCCAAAATTTATAATATGACTAGAAAAATATAATATGGTTAAGTCCTAGCTAATAAATACCATAAAAATAAATTGAATAAAATTAATATTGTTGATTTGAAAAGAGATATAAGATGCATTTAAAAAGAAACATTCAAATAATCAAAAAATAGTAGAGTTATTTAAGATCAAAGGAGTGCTTCATAATCTACAACGAGAAGAAATATTTCACTTAATACTACAATAATCTCACATTGTACTACTAGTAATCGGATCTCCTTGAAGAACTTAAGAGGGAATGTTCCAAAGATAGTGTGAGATATAGAGGGATTACGAAGAAATGGCAAACACTCAAATTTTTATTAGGCTTAGATAAAAATATGGACAAAGTAAAAAAGAGGATTCTAAACAATAAGCCTCTTCCAAATATTTGAGTTTTTTTAAGATTCAAAGAGAAGAAATTTGGGGAAAAAAATAATATAAAGAACTTAAAATATATATTCTAAAATTGAGAGTTCACCACGTTTTGCTAGAGGAGTTACTTCTCTACCAACTAGCCAACATGTAAATGTTGAAAGAGAAAAAGATCATCGTGGGATCATTAAAAGAAACCTGGACATACACAAAACACATACTAGAAAATGCATGGGAAACCAGCATATCTAAAGCTAATTTGTTAAATTTATGTAGTAACTAAAGATGAAAACTGATTGAACAACATGTTAAATTGGTCCATTTCCAAAGAATATACTAAATTAATCCAACAATTGATTAGCCAATCTAATGACAATCCAAAGGGGTAAATATTTCATGGCTCTAAATTCTAAAATCCTAGAAATCAATCCTTGGATTGTAGATTTTAAGGCATTTGATCATATGATAGGAGATGCATCTCTCTATTGAACTTATATGACTTATTCAAAAAACTATAAGGTTCACAACTGATGGAACACTTTCAACATTAATCAAAATTGGTTTGGTAAAAATAGCACATAAATTGACCCTAAAATTTGACTTATATATGCCAAGCTTATCCTTTATTAGTAAATTAACTCGTGATCAAATTTTTGTTGTTATATATTTTTCCCACATTGTGAAGTTTAGAATTTTAGCATGGAGAATTGATTATCAATGCTAAGGAATATATAAGGCTTTATCAACTCTACCAAGTCAATTTAATATAGGGTCACTTTCCAAATCACTTAATGAAAGTACAATCATGTTGTTGCATTTCAGATTAGGTCATGCTACCACCGTCGGTTTCCTTTATTGCTCACTAAAGAAACTTATCAAAATTTTAACATGAAGTATGTCGATACTTTAACATCTTAGTAACTTATTTCCTTCTCATAATTATATATCATCAAAACCATTTGTAATAACAATCAATGATGTTTGAAGTCCTATTAAAGAAAAATCTATCTTTTGATCTAAATGGATTGTTTCTTTTACCAACATCTGTACTAGAATCATATAACTATTTCTTAAGAAAGAAAAATCTAAGTTTGGGTCTATCTTCAAAAAAAATTTAACTTAGGACAAATAAAAGAATCATTAATTAGTAGCTAAAATCATAAAATTAGGTAATATGAGTGATATTAGGCCACTAGAATATCAAGTTACAAAGTTAAGATTTTTGCTAGGAATACTGAAATTTCATATTTTATATAGTTGAATTTTTAAGGTTTGATCATTGAAAATGTAGGCTTATGATTTAATGGTTTAATATGTTGAAAGTTAGGATTTTGATTGCTAAAATTTTATGTTGAACACAAAGAATGGAATGTAAGAAACTAAAAATCACTCCTAAGGTCTAAGAATCACTCTTAGAAGAAAGCATCATATCTTTTAGTTGAAAACTGAAGTTGATAGAAAAATTTCAGATTGCTTATTCTTGATGAAGAATTGAATAAACATATATATACTTTTTAGCACCCTTATTATAGTAGGAAAAGTGTTCTCAATTTAAATCCCATTATCCCAAACAACTAAGATAATATATCTAAAATAAAATAACATATTTAACTTATTACTACTTTCTATATAATAAGGAATCCTAATACAATCTAAATTCCAGCCATTATCTTTAATGGAAACTCAATTCTTAATCCTAATTCTACCAAATTAAGACTTGTAGTTAACTAATTTACATTCTTTAAGCTCTTTTACATCAATTCTCCCTGACTTATCTGAAGTCATCCTTGAGGTAGAATGTGACAAGTATTGATAAGTCTAGACTCAACTTTTGAAACTTTTATTCTAGAATCCAACCATTATAAAAAATTGGTCTTTCTTTCCACTTGACAAGAAATTGTCGATATCTTTCATCTCTTGCGGCTACAATTTGTTCATCAAGGACATCCTTTATTTCCTCTTTAAGATGAGGAGTAGCTGCAATTCTTACAACTACAATAAGGGATTGCTCATCATGTCCATGATAAATAGTTAAGTATGCAAAATTAAATGTCGCTTGGTAATTCTAAAATATAAGCATCTTATAAGGTCTAACATTTTGTGAATGAAGTTTCTTATATTTCTTGTTTTAAAGACACTTTGGACGAATCGTAACTATCACTATATCCCCTACATTGAATTCCCCTAATGATCAATGTTGAAACATGTTCTTTATATGACAAATTGCAAGTTATTATCTTTTGTTGTAGCTCATCAAAGATGTTTCTAATATGTTATGCAAAACCTTCAATGTTTGTGGTAAAGGAACCAAATCAATAAGCTTGTAGTAGACACATATTCTGCCATAAGAAGAATTAGTTCTCAATTTTTCACAATGTCTCCAACCAAACATCCTAATAAGTCCCTAAGGTCACTATTCATCATCATTGTTTGTCCATCGGCATGGGGATAAAAAAGAACTTGAAAACTGAAGCTTAGTGTTCACGTTTTTTATAGAGTTCTCTAAAAATAACTTGTAAACTTGATTCATCACTCTCATACAATTGCTAGGTGGATTGAAAAGTCCAAAACATCACCAACCATTCGTAAAATCCCTCTTTAGTCTTGAAAGTCGTTTTCCATTCATCTACAGATTTGACTTTAATTTCATGGTACCCCATTTCGTAAGTCTATCTTGGTAAAGATATTAGCTCTAATAAACATATTTAATATGTGATCATTGCAATGTATTGGAAATCTATATCTTATCATGACCTTATTTATCGCCTGACAATCAATACACATTCACCAACTTCCATCTTTTTTAGGACTCAATAATGCTAAAACTACACATGGATTAAGATTTTCTTAAATAAATCTTTTTTCAATAACTCCTTGTCTCTTCAACCCTTAAAGAGTAAGATTCAAGCAATAGGTTGGAAAATTTGGTAAAGTAGATTTAGCTACCAAGTCAATATTGTAAATGAGGTAATTCACCTAGTTAATTATCTGGTATAAGGTCTGAAAAATCAACTAACAATTTTCCTACTTCTTTTAGTAAGATAAAAGGTGTTTCAGGTGTTGTTTCTGTTACTTTCCTCACTACCATTGCAAACATAATTTCCTTTTCCTTGCTAATAGCTTCAAATTCTCTCCCTTTAAGATCATTAAAAGGATTTTTCTTGGCATTTATGGTTGTCTTGATACTTTCTCCCTAGTTTTCTTCCTTGTCCACCTTCATAGGCTTCAAAATTATCATCTTTTCATAAAATATAAACTGATAGGTGTTAACTTTTCCAAAATACTGCACATCTCGATCATAAAGTCACGGTTGCCTAAGTAAAATGTGAGATGCTTGCATAGGAATGACATCATACCAAATATAGACCTCATATATTCCTAATTTGACACCAATCACCTTCGATCAAATGGTATAGAACTATCATCTACCCAAGCAACTTTGTAAGGATTTGGATGTTTCTTCGTGAGTAAATTCAATTGCTTCACTATGTTCTTTGATACCATATTCATACTACTTCCTCTATCAATGATAAGCATGCATACTTTATTTCCGCAGTTAACTTGAGTAAAGAAAATAATATTACAAAGTCATTCTTCTTGTTCTTCCGCTTTAGGGGCTATAAGTACGTGTCTCACTATATTAAGATTTGTAATACTAGTTGGTTTATCACTATAGTCTCCTTCCAACTCCACTCCAACTTCGTGCTCACGCATTTATTTATCAGATTCCTACTGTTGTTCTTCTCCCATCATACGAAGACTTTTATCAGGACATTCATAAGCAAAGTGGCCCCTCACGTTATTTTATCACTATAGTCTCCTTCCAACTCCAATCCAACTTCGTGCTCACACATATATTTATCAGAGTCCGACTGTTCTTCTTCTCCCATCATATGAAAACTTTTATCAGGACATTCATACGCAAAGTGGCCCCTCACATTATATCATAAGCAATTCTTGTCACTACTCGCTCCTTTCATCCCAGTCTCAACTATAACTTTTCCATTGAATTCAACTCCTCGAAAAGTTTTGTAGTTATTTAATATTGTACACTTTTAATACATGGGGTGCTGGTTTAAAGTTTTGCATCGTTGCAATTCTACTTATGTCAAACTCTTCAACTTGACTTTGAATCTTTTTAGTTACTTATTGTCCTAACTATTGTTTCGCTCATAAAGCTAAGTGATATGCATCTTCCAGGTTGTAAATTCTTTGTCTTATCCGCTCCTTGCGAATTTTTGCCCTTAATCCATTTTTTTAGTAAGATATAAGTTGTAATTCCGACTCCATCCCTTCACATTAAATAGAAAGTTCATTAAATATTTTTGTGTATTCAATTACAGACATAATCCCTTGTCGAAGAGTTATGAGTTGATTTTAGAGATTTTTCTAATAATAAAATGGTAAACATTTTTTTGATAACTTCAGCTTCATCTCTTCTTAATCAACAATTGGTGGCTGGCCTATTTTTCGAGTCTATCCTCTATCGGTCTTCACCAAATTTTAACATGTCCAACTAGCTTCACTTTTGCTAATCAAACTTTTTGATCTTCTAACATATGGTACCAATCAAAGAAATCTTCCACTATTACTATCCAGTTTAACAAGTGTGGATCCATCTTTCTTGCAAAATTAGGGGCTTCAACACAAACTTTCTTAGCAATGTCGTCGAGTTCATTGTGTTTGAAATATAATGCGTGCCATTGGTTGGTTTGTTTGTCTTAGATCTCTCAATAGTCATTGATTTCCTAACCAATTCGCTATTGATTAACGTCAACCTCTTCATCTTGGATTTCATTTTCTCCACCCTGACCATCAAATGTAGTTTACTGTCTAATACTATTTTCTCGAATAGTTCTTGGAGTACCTTATTCTTAATGAAGAGCTAAACACACACAGACATATATATATATTAAAACCCTTATTACAATAGCAAAGGGTTCCCAATTTAGATCCTATTATAATAAAAATTCTACAAGTTTTAAACTAGGATAACATATATTCAATAAAATAACATATTTAACTTACTACTACTTCCTATCTAATAAAGAGTCTTAACACATTCTAAATTTCAACCCTTATCTTTGAAGTCAATTCCTAATCTTCACCCCACCAAATTAAGACTTATGTTTGACATTTTTTTATTTCTTCTATATACTTTAAGCTCTTTTGCATCAATTATATTTTATAATACAAATTGAATTATAAACTTAAATGCAAATTCCTCACACTAACAATACAAAAGAATACTTTCACTCTAATCTTAGAAATTATATTTTAGAAAATAGAATTATTCACCAAAACTCATATATAAATGCTCCATAACAAATCATACTAGTTAAAAGGAAAATAAACATCTTCTAGAAAAAAAAAGGGGTGAATTCTTATTAAGAATATTAGTTCTAGTCATTATATCGGTATCTCCAAGGACTCCTCATCCAGCCACCTGTACATAAGTCCCTCAACCTAAGTCACCAATTACAAGTCCTATCTAAAATAACTCCCATACTCCTATACAAGTAATCAAACAAAGACAATTATGTATTTGCATGAGAAAAACATAATTATACAATTAGAGGAAAAGCCCTATATAGATCTAAAATAAGGCCAGAAGTCATAATTGAGTGAAAGTCCTACAAGGAGGGTAGTTAAAACTAAAACAGATTTCGAGGATGTAGAAAACAATAACCAAAGTATGATGACTTGAACCTTCCAATGGCCCAATGTAAAGGTGTTCGCTCACATACTCCACATTTAATATCAAACTTCAAGTCTTATAGCAAACTGTCACCCATCTTTAGAGCCTTTAACATAACTAAAGTTAAGATACTAAAAACTATACAAGAAGCCTTAGAAGACTCTACTTGGAAGTCTGCAATTAATGATGAAATGTAAGCACTTGAAGAGAATGATACTTAGGATGTTAAACAGTTGCCTAAAAGGAAACTACCTATAAGATGCAAATGGTTTATTGCAAGGCAAATGGAAACATAGAAATGTATAAAACCCAATTAGTTGCCAAAGATTTTACTAAAACCTATGGCATAGATTATAAAGAAAGGTTTGCTTAGCTAAGCTAAATACTAATCACATACCTCTTATCATTATTAATGAATTTTGATTGGGAGCTAGATCAATTGGATATGAAAAATGCTTTTTTAGAATTGGTAAGTGAAGTATACATGGAGATTCCAATTGGATTTGAGAATAAATAAAGTTCTAACAAGGTGCATAAATTACAAATAATCACCTAGAGCAGCATTTGACCAATTTACCAAAGTCATGAAGAAGCACAAATTTTCTCAAGGACAAACAGATCAACACATTGATTGTCAAACACTCATTCGAAGGAAGAAAGGCTATTCCTATAGTCTATTAATGATATAATTATCATGATTGATTGTGAAGGAGAAATAACACTGTTAGGAGAGATTCTTGCATTGAATATGAAGAAAAACTCAAAATACTTCCTAGGAATGGAAGTAGCAAAGGCTAAAAGAAACTATAATGAATGCTTGACTATATACCATCAGAGATTCCCATGGACTACACAATAAAACTTGGGAGCAAGAAAGATTGAGTCCTAATTTAAAAAGGAGATATCAAAGATTAATGCGCAAACTTATTACCTAACTCATCGTTTTGTTGCAAGTGATTAGTCAATTTATTAAAAAAAAAACCACAAAAAGAACATCTTAAAGCATTATACAAAATTCTAAGATATCTCAAGATCAAAAATGCAAAACGGGATTAAATGACACAAGAAATATAGTGCAAGTGTTTAATTTGTAATCAATACTCTTTCCATATTTAAATATTTCCAAATCATACTTATAATTTAAACTTTGGCACAACTGTGATACAGATCTTCTACCAAGGGAGATGCTATAAAACTTGATTATCATTATTGAGACAAGTTTGCATCTTATGGAGTCAATTGAGATTCAACAAGCAACCTCAAAAAGCAGGACCAGAAAAAGATTTTTTAATTGGAAAAGAAAAGGAAAGCCTCCTTGTAATCAACAGAAAGCTACTTTTAACTCGTTCTTTCTTTTTCATTTAGGTTCATCAATCGATTATTGTATTTATCCTTCATAGCAAACAATGCCCCCTACCGCCTAAGGCAACATCCAAATAATTGAAGAGGGAAACTTACATCTAAATAGTAAATAGGCATGGTGATGCTCTCCAGCAACCACACTCCTACAGTTCCTGTAAAAGATAATTGTATGTCTGCAAACTTGGCCCCTAACTATGGAAATCTGCAACAGTCTACGACCGTAATATATAATAAAGGAATTCTTTCAAAAGTTAATCTAAGGGTGTAATAATTCTCTCAATTAAAGGTCACAATGGGGAGGATCATAATGTGAAGCATGTGCATATGGTTAAATCAGAGGAAGTCTAAGTTAAATGTACCATATAGAGGCCTTTGCAGGGTACAAAAAGATGATAAGATTATAGTATAAAGCATCATAGGGGGAAGTAAGAGCAGAAAAATAGTCTGAAATATTTGGAAAACAAACACTGGCAAACAGAGAAAAGTCAGGAACTCATCTTAGGTTTGTGCATCTGTTCATGGAGGCTTACAGATCTGTGGTACCAACTTGCAATTTCAAGCTTTTTAATACGTGTTCATGCATTTGTTTGGTTAAAATTTTGCACAAATTTTCTAAAAAAGAAAAAGAAATTGACAGTACTCTTTCCTCTCGCACATTTCAGTCTGTGTTTCCAACTATACGGTTCAATTACAGAGTCTCTGCACATAGCACAGTAACAATTTGATGCAATGTGAATTTCTCTTACAGCATGAAATCAGTAATTGAAAGATACAACAAATCGAAAGAGGACCATCAAATGGGTAATCCAGCTTCTGAAGTCAAGGTATGTTATAGAAGTGTCTTATATTTTTGGCCATCTTAGAGACAACTGAATGGTACTACATGAAATTGCTTAATGATTGCTGGGCAAAAAAAGTCGCCTTTCAATTTCATTTACCTCATGATGGTGTTACCGTTTGCTCCAGCAGAAGTCTTAGGTTTGCGGTCACAGGTGAATGTTCAAGTAGTTTGGAGCAGTCACTTCATGTAAAATTGCTGAAGGCCAAGACTGCTCTTAAACTTCTCTCTAGGACTCCACTAATGAGGGATCATAATAAGTGCCTCATCTGCTCCACCCAAAAGTGCAGATGTTTACTTCTTTAGGAAATTGCGGATCTTTAATAAACACTAACTAGCTTTTGCTACTCCATAATCCTGAATTTTGTGTTGATAGAATATATACATCATTATCTGCCTAACTGTAATAAAAAATGAAAAATAACCGATTTTGTGCGACTACAAAGTTGCAAGATTTTGTTAAAGTAAGAATACAATATTGACAAAACCAGGATGCTTATCAAATTACCAATACCAATTACATCCCTGAGAAACTCTCTAAAGTTTACAAGGAGTAAATAAATTGGTGTTCTCCATTTACTTTCTGTAGCATCATTCCCTGTGAAATGATGCTTTATTCAAAACATTTAGAATTCCAAAGTCCAATTTCTGATGAAATTCAATGAGGTACAGTGAAAAATCTTACCCATAGGCAGAAAAGAAACATGCATCTGGAAACACAATGCAATTAGCAGAAATGCGTTAAAACAAAAAAAATTAGAATCTAGATCAAGACCTGAATGTATGTTGTAACCGGAAATGAATGCTTACCATGCAACAATTTGTACTTGTCATTGAATGCCCTTCAATTCTATTTAAGATTAAAGGAAGTAAGCACAGATTAAAATGTAAAACTAACTCCAGTAGAAATTGGACAAAGAAACCGGTTACGTTGTGAATTATTTTCACTCATTGACACTATGGATTTCAATAGTTGTTGATGGTTCTTAATTTATTTCCCAGTACTGGCAAAAGGAGGCAGCAATGTTGAGGCAACAACTGCAAAGTTTGCAAGAAAGTCATCGGTATGTTCATTCTTTGACAATTGATTTCTTAAATCATTTGACCAGGAAGATAATATTAGAAAATTGGGATATGCCACAATTGCTAATTTTAGCACAAACTTATAAACTCAAAAAAAGCCAGCCCTGTCATCCAAAAGTAAATATGTTTAGGTGCAATAGCAGCCATAAGCGTTCCTCTTTCCTTCTCCATCCCAAAGAATTAAAACAGAATCCACATATCATTGTCAGTTTTACATTAATAACTAGCTATATGTATATGTACCAACCCAACACCCCTACTATCAAAATTCGAGAAGTTGCACTTGTTTTGACTTTCAGCTCAGTCCCCATATCACAACACTACTCTTAACAAGTTAACTTTCATGTATATAGTGGGAAATACTCAAATATGCATATCCTCTTCCTGTATCACACAAGCATAGATTATAGTTCTGCATGTCTAGCTTGATAATGATGTCCCTGCTATAAAAGAAATGATACCCAGTAAATTAGAAAGTGAAATGACAAAAGTCAAACAGAATGCCCGAACTTGCATCTATACTATTTATCTCTACATTAAAATATCCAAAAGATTTGCCAACATATTAGAATGCTTACTTGGCATGCATGCAACAGAAAAGAATATGCATTTTTGGCGCTGTACACTCAAAATCAGGAATCATATGTTCTCATTCTGTTCCATTAACAAATATAGTTGACAGATTTTCATGAAATGAAAGGATCGATTGGTTTCACATTACTGTAATTAGTGTGACTCACGAATTTGAGCATCCCATCAACCATAATTTAAGACTAATAAACACAGGCAAATGATGGGAGAGGAGCTTTCCGGTTTAGGCATAAAAGACTTGCAAAACTTGGAGAATCAACTGGAAATGAGTTTACGTGGCGTCCGAATGAAGAAGGTTTGAAATACTTGTCTCAATGTTCAGTATTTGAAATCCTATGCTTGGGGAAATGCATCTGATAGCTCCTTGGCCACTTCAGGACCTAATTTTAATGGATGAGATTCAAGAGCTAAATAGAAAGGTGAACCACAGACACATTATCAACTAATTCCATTTTCAATTTCATAGTTTCTACCTCAAGCAGTTAAGGGGTCCTTCATTCTTTGTTTCAGGGTAACCTCATTCACCAAGAAAATGTGGAACTTTATAAGAAGGTAAGCCTGATTCACAAATAAAACTTGAAATTGCAGAAGCAACAAGTTTGCATGAGTAGTATAAATAATTCAGTAAAATCAAGAATTACATAACCTACAAGGTCATGAGATTTCACTCCATGCTCATCAGACCATTTTATAACCCAGTTATATGGAACAAGAAATGTGAATGGAGCAAATGGAACTTCACTTCTAACAAATGGTCTGAGCATTGGAGATGACTCGCATGTTCAAGTTCAGCTCCATCTTAGTCAGACACAGCAACAAAGCTATGATTCAACAAGAGCCGCAAAATTGGGGTAAATTTCATACATACTACTAGTTTAATTATAGCTTCTAATTAATTTATCATCATCTTGATGCCAAACTTTTGCTTGATAAATGCAGCAGACTACAACTTGATTAGCAAAGCAGAAGCACCTACTGCCAAGGGATATTACCTGACTCAAGCCTTTAATTACAAGACTGCACCTCTACTAGTGCAATGTGGTATTTCAGCAACTGACCATTCATCAAACTTTTAGTTTGAAAGTATGAAGAGAAAAACTTAAACATTTGTGTGTGACCAAACCAACGTCATATAAATAAAATCAAGTATAATAAAGAGAACATAGCATTGCTCTCATGTAGAAGACAGCTTTAAGTTATACCATTTCCCAGTGCAGGCAGACGTTAGTTTTAAGTGTTCCATAACATCATCATATCATATGCATCAGAGAGTCCATATGATGTTGAAAGACAGCAATATGCAGAAGTAAGCAACAACATATTAGAAAAGTTAAAAGAAACTGCATACTATATATCACTAAATTTTTTCACTTTGGAGAATGCAAAAGAGGAAGTGACAACAACTACCTTCACTTTATCACAGAATCACTTGAAAAGACAGAGGCACTGATGTACTCCATAACTACAACTAACATTTTTTCCGGAATCAACAAAATGATTAGAGACTAAAGGAAGAAATAAAAAATGTGAGAAGCAATAGAAAGGGAAAAAAATGTTGATTAGCATGTGGTTCAAACAAAGGAATAGCAGAAGTCTGTCCCATTTTTCCTTTTGCATAACAACATGAATGCTGCACTAAAGCATCTCTACAATAATAGTAAAACTGACAAAATCTAAAAGCATAGGTAATTTGAAATGATTTGGTACAAATTACTTGAGAACGCTGCAGTTTCCAATGGAACAAAGTAGCTATCACACTAACTGAAATGATAGACGATATGAGAGCATGAACAAAATGTAACTATTTGACACTGCAGCCAAAGATCAATTTTCATGAACTCAACTTGACAAAAAAGTTCCCATATGCAGGCCGAAATTTGAAATTGCCAAGTTTTATTTCAGTCAATTAACAAGGATAATGAGTCTCAATTTGTGTTCAATGTTCAAGACATCCAAAAGCAACCTAAGGACAAAGTGTTCTCGCCCAGACAACTTCCATGTGATAAATCAAAATCTTCTACTATCCTTCATTCAGAAGAACGTATCACTTCCTATTGAAAATATTCTTTCTGCTAATATTCAAAGTTCATGCAAGCAAGTTGTAATGGTGGAACCCTACTAAAATTTTTACCACAAAATAGCATGTAATTGTTGGCTGAAAAGAACAAAATCAGAATGCAAATTATTTATTCCAAATGACCTGATTGCCAAAACCACCAGTTCCTCAAAGGCTAGAAGATACAAGACCCGTTAGTGAAAGATAGAAATAATTTACAAATATGAAAAGATAACAGAAATTGATTCCAAAAGTCGAGGCATAGCAACCTAATCATTTATCCAAAGCAAATATTAACAAAACTAACCTTCTTTTGTTGTCCTATGTTGCAGGTATTTTTGGTCTCTAGCTCAACAAGGGAAGTATGACACTGAACAAACAGCAAGTGGATTGTTTCAGCAGAAGCCTAACCGGTCATATCTTGTTGTTAAGTACTTTCAATTAAGGACAGAGAATCAAAGTGAAGCTGCACTGTAGAACCACCAAAAAAAAGAAAATAAATAAATAGAAATTATATATTTTGTTGATATTATGGAAATATCCAGCTAATTATCTCGATTCTCTATAGATAATTAGTTGATAATCTATCAATTAGTTGATATTTTATTACTTAGAGAATAAATAGATTCTTCTTAATTGAGGTAATTCGGGTTGTATTGTCCTATATATTCCTTATACTATTCACAGAAAAATTAAGGAAGAATTACTTTGTCTTCTTACTTCGTGGTATCAAAGTCATGGCTCTTCTACAATATTTTTTTTCTTTCTTTATTCAAATTAGTCCTAGATGGACTTAGCAATGACTAGTCAACGGAGAAACTCCTCATCCTCCAACGTGATTTCAGCAGTTCGAGTGTGACTAATTCCGACAGTATGACAAGCAACATACAACGTAACTGTGATTTTCTTGCTCAAATTTGCCTTTTCAATTGACGAATCATAGGTTGAATGGTCAGAATTACCTGGAATGGTCGCAAACAATAAAGTTGGCCATTGACAGAAGAGGAAAACTTGGGTATTTGACTACAGAGACAACAAGGTCGGCTTCAGATGATCCAAATATGGCAATATAGAGGTCCGAAAATTCTTTCATCACAACTTGGTTGATTAATTCAATAGAACTTGCAATTGGAAAACCTCATATGTTTCTACCAACAGCTAGAAACGTATGGGATGCGATTCGAGCGAAGTATTCTGATATTGAATATTCTTCCCAAATTTTCGAACTAAAAATGAAACTATGGAAAGCCAAGTCACCTTACATTGTTTTATAATGAATTTGTAACTTTGTGGCAAGAATTGGACCTATGTTATGAAGATGATTAGGACTGTCTTAATGATAATATCCCACATAAAAAAAGGGAAGAAAATGATAGAATTTGTGTTTTTTTTGCATGATTGATTCAAGAATTGGTTGAAGTTAGAGGCCGAATTTTGGGAAGAAAGCCTTTACCCTCTATCAAAGAGGTTTTCTCGAAAGTAAGGAGAGAGGAGATGAGGCGGAAAGTGATGATTGGCAACACCAAATCTGAGGTTGAAAGTTCTGCACTCATGTCAAAAGGAATAGAGGTTGAGGGAGAGAGAAAAAATAACAAAAAGACATGATGTGATCACCGTACATGTGATTCACACACCCGGGAAACATGCTAGAAAGTTCATAGGAAGCCAAAAATTGGAAGAAAAAACAATTCGGAAACAACCATACCTCCTAAGCCAACACTACTGAATCCAGGCCTGAAACATCTTTTGGCATGCAACATTTCACAAAGGAACAGATAGAGCAAATCTATATAATTCTTCGATCTTAAAATTTCTCTAGTCCAAATCCTACTTGTTCTTTAGTTCAAAAAGGTAATTATCTAATTGCCTCTTGTTTCAGTGTCAATTCAGATCATTCTTGGTTAATTGATTATGGGGCAACAAATTGCATGACTAGATCTTCTAAATTGTTTTTTTCTATAGTCCTTGTGTAGGAAAACAAAGAGTAAAAATAGTACATGGTTCCTACTCAACAATAGCTACGAAAGGATAAATTATTCTTTTTCTTAATTTTACACACCACAATATTCATGTTCCTAAATTATCCTGCAACTTCTTGTCAGTTAGTAAAATAACTATTGACCAAAATTGTCAAGCTAATTTTTCTTCATGTGATTGTCAATTCCAATATTTGAATACAGGGAAGATGATTGGCAATGCTAAACATGTTGGAGGTCTCTATTTCTTTGAAAATGGATACAACTCAAACAAACAATCCCAGAGATCTCGTCTTAATTCTATTTCAATACTTCGTGCAAATAAAATTATGTTATGGCATTTTAGATTTGGACATCCAAGCTCTCATTATATGAGACATTTATTTCCGAAGCTTTTTTCAAATAAAGATTTATCTTCATTTCAGTGTGAAATTTGTCAAATTGCAAAACATCATCGAACGTCTTTCCCAACACAACCTTACAAGGCCACAAAATCCTTTGCTATAATCCATAGGGATATTTGGCACCTTCGACAATAAAAACAATAATTGGAAAAGGATGGTTCACAACTTTTATTGATGACCACAATAGAATCGCTTAGTTATTTTTATTCAATGGGGCTGATACTTAGAGGTTAAGAGGGAGTTTCAAGATTTTTATAACATGATCCAAACACAACTTCAAACTAGACTTTAAGTTTTTAGAAGTGATAATGGAAAAGAATACTTCAAGGTTTTAAGGAATTTTTTTGTTGAAAAAAGTATTTTTCATCAAAGCTCATGGATTGACACTCCACAACAAAATAGAATAGCCAAAAAAAAACATCTATTAGAAATTGCAAAATCTCTAATGTTTTCAATTAATACTCCTACGTATTTATAGGGTGAGGCTATCCTAGCAGCTACATATTTGATCAATAGGATATCTTCAATTTTCAAACACCTCTTAATTATTTTAATAAATGCTTTCCTTCATCTCGATTATCACATGACCTCCCTATTAAAGTGTTTGGGTGTACAACATTTGTTCATATTCATGACAACAATCGGGGGCAAAGCAAGAAAATGTGTTTTTGTTGGTTTTCCTTCCACTGAAAAAGGGTACAAGTGCTTTGATCCAATAACTAAACGGTTTTTTATTTCCAGGGATGTCAACTTTTTTGAAGATAAACCTCTTTTTCTCCCACCTCATCTTCAGGGGGAGACACATAATGAAGATTTGTTTTTTGATATTTATGACAATGATGTAGATATTTTCTATAGCCTTGATTCAAACATTGATGGTGTTTCAAATAATGAAAATAAGGATTCATCTTCAATGCCTTTTAGAATCAATCTCAAGAAAAGAATGAAATGTGCACAAGACAAGATAGAAATCGTTTTAAAGGGAAAGTCTTTTTGAGAAAATATCCAAAATGAGGGAAAAGCACGGACAACTTGCAGCATGGCTAAGAGTCTAAGCCCGAAACAAATCCAAAATTTGGAGACCAACTAGGTAAATCTAAGTTTGAGTCTATTTCTATTGAGTCATTGTCACTTGAACCAATATCTATTCCAGAGTTAGATGAAACCTTAGATATACCCATTGCTCTTAGGAAAGGTTCTAGAACTTGTACCAAACATCTTTTGCATAACTTCTTATCATATCAAAGTCTATCTCTATCATTTCAAGCATTTATTTCTAAGTTATACAATGTTTACATTCCTAAGAATATACAAGAGGCTCCAAATATTCACGAGTGGAGGGATGCAGCCCTGGAGGAGATGAGAGCTTTGGAGAAAAATAGAACGTGGGAGGAAGTTGAGATGAGAGCTTTGGAGAAAAATAGAACGTGGGAGGAAGTTGATCTTCTATGAGGGAAAACACTAGTCGGATGTAAATGGGTGTTCACCGTAAATTACAATTCTAATGGATTACTTGAAAGATATAAGACTCGCCATGTTAATAAGAGGTTTACACAAACTCATAGCATAGATTATTCAGAAACTTTTTCAACTGTTGCTAAGATAAACACTGTGTGAGTGTTGTTTTCTATTGTAGTTAATCTAAGTTAGACTCTACATTAGTTGGACGTGAAAAATGCCTTCCTAAATGGAGATATAGAAGAAGAGGTGTATATGGAGCCTCCCTCAGGATTTCATAAAATCTTTGAAAAGAGGATATGCAAACTAAAAAAATCTTTATATGGGCTTAAACAATCACCAAGGGCCTAGTTTGAAAGATTGGCAACATTTGTGAAGTCTCAAGGCTTCTTATAGGGGTAGTCTGATTATACTCTGTTCATAAAAACTTCTACAAAATGAAGGATTGCAATTCTAATTGTGAATGTAGATGACATTATCCTCACTGGTGATGATTTTGAGGAAATTGAAATTCTTAGAAAGAATCTCTCAAAGAACTACCCAGGGATGGAAATTGCTAGATCTAAGAAGGGCATAGTAGTCTCCCAACGGAAGTATATCCTAGACCTTCTAGAAGAAACTAGGATGAGTGGATGTAAACCATAAGATGCTCCTATCGAATTAAACTCAAAGCGGGGTTAAGTTAAGGAAGGAGTTCCAGTAGATAAAGGTCGATATCAACAACTGGTGGGAAAGCTAATATATTTATCTCACACCAAACTAGATATTTCCTTTGTTGTCAGTGTGGTAAGTCAATTTATGCATACTCCCTATGAAGAACACTTGAAGCAGTGTACAAAATTCTAAGATACTAGGAACTATAGAGAAAGGATTATTCTTTAAGAAAAGTGATCAAAGGAGAGTTGAAGTCTACACTGATATAGACTAGGCAAGGTTTCTTACTGACAGAAGATCAACTTCTAGGTATTGCACATATTTTTGGGGAAATATAGTAACTTGGAAGAATAAAAAACAAAATGTTGCAGCAAGAAGCTTAAGGAATTTGTGAAATAATTTGGCTTAAAAGAGTAATGGAAGAACTTAAGAATCCAGTGTAGCACCAAATGAAGTTGTTTTGTGATAACAAAGTAGCTATCAGTATTGCCAACAATCTAGTTCAACATGATTGGAAGAAGCATGTGGAGATTCACAGACATTTTATAAGAGAAAAACATGAAAGTGGACTCATTTGCATACCATTTGTACCTACAACACAACAAATTGCCGATATTTTCACCAAAGGGTTAGTAAGACAAAATTTTGAGTTTTTTGTAAACAAGTTAGGCATGATCAGTATCTATGCACCAACTTGAGGGGGAATGTTCATATATATTTCCATAATATCAGCACTTCCCTCAAATTGGTATATAAATACTGATCATGCCTAACTTGTTTACAAAAAAAAAAAAACTCTAGCAACGGTTAGCTGATTTGTTATAGTTGATATTATATTAATTAGTTGAGATTTTATTACTTAAGAGACTAAATAGATTCTTCTTCATTTAAGGGGGTAATTAAGGTTGTATTGTCCTATATATTCCTTGTACTATTCACGAAAAATTAAGAATTACTTTATCTTCTTCCTTCATATTTCATTTCAAAATTTAAAAGAAGTATAATCCATCAAGTGCAAACTTTAGCCATAAAATTCCTTTCGTAAAGCGCATAATGCATTCTGTAATTAAATTCTAGTACCAATTAAACAAATGACAAACAATCAGATATGATACCAAATTATTGACCTTAGACAATATTATTCCAAACTATCAGAACGTTTGCAGAAAGCAACTAATATCACTTTCTTTTCTGATTCCCCACATCAAATTATTCACCACATAATTTCATGGTGAAAAATTATAGTTCTAAAAGATCATTACCAGTCCTTCACCTAACTTTCATTTAACAACTACAAATCTTAAATGACTAATCATTTTCCATTTCAAGCTCCTTATGGTCTACGATATATTTGTGGAAAGGTGTTATAGACTTTTAAAGATGTAATTACAATAGCCATGCATTTTTTATATATACTTATCACATTCTATATCCACCATTTTGACTTAATTCAATCAAATTGAATATATTCATATTCTTCAATAGAAAAATAAGAAGTTACAACAAAAAAGAATTTGGAGTAGCATAAACAAGATGCTTTTTATTCATCAATCATGATCCACATGTCTTTGAAAATGCATCTTACAGGAAAGAAATTAAGAAACATATTATACAGGAAAGAAATTAAGAAACATATTAATCAACATTGTTATTACCTTTTAGATTTGAATCTAATAGTCGTAAATCAATTTTAGATTACTTATCCTAATAGGATTATTTACATTTTAATGGCTCAAACTGTTTAATTAACATAATTCAATATGATCGATCAACCATTTCTATAGCACCTATAAACTTAGAGAGGATAGCAAAAAAACAAAATCTATTTTTAACTTATCAAATTTGAAATTTCATTTAACTAGAACTGAGTCAATAATCAACAACAAACAAAAGAGAAGAAATATTTAATCAGCTTCTACACATAAGGTCTCATGAGGGAAACTAAAAAGGACAAGGTTCACCCAACATTTTGAATATCAACAAAAACCATTGTCTAAAATATTGAGGTGTTTGTATGATGGCCTCTCTGATGCACATTAGGTACAGCATCCTTCTCAGGAGATTGTCAGAAAAACTTGTTTACACTTGAGTACAAATCTCAAGCAATTACCATTTGCAATCTACCAAAAATTGAGAAATAAGATTGCACCCATTAGCTTAAACTAAAACAAAAATCTTCATTATGAACATCTTAGGACAATTAGCATGAAAGGAAAATACTTATAAAAGATCTTTATGCAAAAAGAGTACTCATACCAACAAACTCTTAAATCTAACTAAATTAGCAACTTCTCAACTTACTTGACCCCAATAACACTGCTTTATCTGGAATGATCACATCAAGGAAAATAGGTGATCCTTAACTTACAAACTTGACACAATAAATCTAGAAAAAGAAAGAGTGACTCTCAACTAACTCAATTCCATATTGAATCTTATAGATATTTAGCAATTGGGAATCATGTTAGAATCCTCAACCCGTATCTCAAAAGCTCAGAAGTAAATACAATTTTATATTCAAGAATGCAAAGGAATTTGTCTAACTAGAGTCGTAGATTTTGAAATTACTAACATCCAATAAGGTAGGTATAATAATTATTGACCTAAGTGAAGAAAAAGATCATTCCGTCATCCAAAGTTTTGATTACCAAATTGGTTATATATGTCAAAAGGTTCCATTGCTTCATAAAGTTATTGATTATAGTAATATATATCTCGACATTGTTAATAATTGAAAGACTTTTAAGTAGGATTACCAACAAAATAAAAGCATTGACAAAGATTGCAAACAAGAAACAACTAAGTCACTCATTTCAAAATTTATTGCTACTATTTTTGGTTTATCAAAATGAAAATTAGATATAAAATCCTCTTTCCAAATATGGATATCCTTCCTTTCTATAAATAATAATTTTAGGTAACATGTAAATTACACCAAGATAGGAAATATCTAGTCTTTGTAGTCATCATTTTATGCTAATTCATCTTTATTTTTTATGCTCTTTCTTTTATGTCATATTTCAATATTGCATTAGAGCAAATTCTTGTGAATCACCTAGCATGTGTTCCTCTATGAGTCTACAATTTGAATCCTTGTGTGAGATTTCAAACAAGCTATCGCGACAAAATTCTTCCCAAAGTAAATAATCAAAAGATGAAATTCCAACACAACATGGCTTCAAAGGAATTATATGGGCTTAGAGAAAAGATTAATTGTTACAAGTTGATGTAGATGCTCCAACTAGAGAGAGAGAGTGATTGATAATATTTTATAATTTACTTCAGTCATCCGTTAATTTACTAAAATAAACAAATTGCGGGATCGTTAATAAAACAATACTACTTTGCAGATCAAGAGAATAGGAACCCCATGTACAAGGTAAAGTGCATAACTAAGAGAAAGATCTTGCAATCTTTGTGACTAAATCACAAAAATATTATGTACATTTGTATTTTTTACATATACTTTAATTGACATCTAGCATGATTGAAACTTAAGAAGTATAAATTTCAACAAAATCCCCTATGATTTTATTGTTCGTAAAACCCACTATGTTTTAATTTAACTCAGTAAATTTTTATGGTTTGATAATTAGTACAACCGATTATTTTAACAATGTTAAATAATGTGAAATTATAAAATTTTCAATATGATGTCATACTTCAAAGTATTATCATATCGCTAATCGATCCTATTAAACAAAAAAACAAAAAGTTGAAGTTTAATTATTGAACAAATATGTAAAAGGTCTATTTTATGAATTATCAAACTACTGGAACTTCTTTATCTTTAAATATAGCCAAATCATAAGGGATCTTAGATAATTAGCTCCACTCTAAAGTTATTCTCTTGAGAACTTCTCTGCCCCTTGCCCCATCAAACACATGAAAATTTATTTCCTAGAGCCAAAAATTTATGGGGGAGAGCAAACTGTAAGAGTCCAACACCTTTTTTGACCGTAAAGCAATTTATCAACACTTAATAAAGCAAACAATTGGTGTAATCAGTTCCAAATAACTTCATAATTCAACAATGCCTCCATAATTAACCGATAAATGTAGTATCACATCTCATGGCTCAGAAGAGACAGTAAAATAGCCAACATTAATTGACAATGTGACAAGCATTTGCTCCCTCAAATATTTAATAGCCAACATTAACAATATGACGAGCATTGGCTCCACTCAAATATCTTCTTAGTATTAAGTTTTCTTTTGCACACAAAAAACTCTACTGTTCTCAACTAGACCATACCCCTTTTCTCAAAGACCCATCATAATCTATATAGAATTTCTCCGATCGTTATGTTCCTTGAAAATATAGAAGCTAAGTGCATAATAATGATGTTATCCTCACAACTCTTCTTGCTTGGCCAAAGAAGTATCTCATTCACATCAAGAACAAGTATGACTGTATGAGATTTCCAGCACTAACTAAATAGAAAGCAGCATACTATAAACGTCAATAATCCATCAGCCACCTAACACCCAAGCCGCTCACAACATCCATCAGACGAAAATACAAAAATTAATAGGAAAAGACAGTAACAAAAAGACAGACTTTGCAATTGTATGTTAACTGTAACAAAAGCAAGACTACAAAATTGCAAGTTAAGTGTAATAACAAGAACCGGAAGGCAGGAAATCGAAAGTTACTGCTAGCGTGATTATTTCCACATCATTACCACAAATCACAAAATAATCGCAGATTTCTTATATTATTCTTAGCAAATGATCCAAAAAAAGAAGGCGAGAATAACAAATAAATAAGAATATCAGTCTACTGTTTAATATTTTATGTGACTTCCACAATGCGATTGGTTTATATCACAACGTATGACAATTGGAAATCAGATCTTGACGAGTTCAATGATTCTCCTCAATTAAAACCGTAGGAATTAACGTCTATTAAAATGATGACGAGTATAAGCAAATTCGGAATTCTAAAAAGTTAACCACCTGCCTTGTCTAAAACGCTTAACTACTACACGAATCATCACGTACAGCTTGTGCACTCACGATAACAGAAACGTCAAGAAGTAAAATTCAGATTAAAGAAAAAACGGCTTTAAATGCGTAACTAAATCTAGAAAGGAAAATAGAGCCAAAAGATACCTCAAAACGTGGTGAATCATGAATATATCCATTTCTGAACATAGAGTGAGCAAAATCCGATTACGTCCTAAGCTCGTTATCCGTAAAAGAATCAGCTCTTGCTCGTTATCCTTAAAAGGATCAGCTCTTGTGTACATAAATCATCTGAAAAATAAAAATCCAAATCCAAAAAAAGAAAAAGATAAGAGGGAAGTTAAGAGAAGAAAAAGAATTATACAGCCACGGACTTTCGCACTACACGTAAGGAAAATAGTAATGTTTTTGCTTCTCATCAAAGAAAACGTCAGAAGCCAAATCGTGGAAAGGTAAGTGTTGCAATGAAGTTAAGATAGGGTTCTTAGTTCAAGTTTCTTCGGACTTTCTCGCGAACCAATCGGATGATAAACAGATAGCATAAGTATCAGAAGCAAGTGGAATTAACGGTCCAATAACGATCGAAGCAAGTATCAAAGAAGAGAACCAGCATTCAAGCGCGAACTCTGACCTCAAGAGAACGAAAAGATGCATCTTGTGTAAGTAATCGAAACTTCAAAATCACCAAAACCGAAGGAAAATGGAGAAAGAAAGAATCAAATCTCTGAAGAAATCGTTCCCCTAACAAGCAGAGAAATCTGAAAAAAGAAAGGAAAAATAAAACATCTGCGACACTGTAGATTTGAAGGAAGACGGAGAAGGAACAGAAAACGAACGGAGGAAGTTGGAGGTTTTCAACGAGGGAAATGAAAATATCAGGAATAGTTAAAGAGTGTTTATATATAGAGTGAGGGGGGCTGGATTTTGGCCCCACTTGATCGATACACGTAATCAAATTTTAAATGTCTAAATACTTTGCCTTTTTCATTATTTATTATTTATAACGTAGGGGTTTCGGATTCGCCTAGATAACTTTTATCCATTCTGTCACTACTGCTACAGCTACGTAGTGACAGCCGTTATGGTTCGTTGTTGGCGTCGCTTCGAGACCGAGTTTTCCTTACTCGGCTGGGAAAAATATTTTATACCATCGTTTGATGTAGGCCTTATGCCCTTATCTAATAAATGGATATTAAAGTGTTGATAATTATGTTTAATTGGGTTGATAAATTGAACCTATTTTATTTTTTTGAAAAAATTCTTATAAGAAACGTTTTTTCTTAACTGCTGATAAATTAATGACTTAAAAAATTATTGTGTTAAAAATTTATTATAAAGTACTTATATTGTTATTTTTATTATTGATTTATGTTCATTAAATATTAATACCATAAGTTTCACTGATACACCACTAAAATTCAGGCTTCTTTAACCTTAACCAAAATCTTGAATTCAAATTTTAAGAATAGAGTCGTTTAAAAAATTTATGAGAAAAAACTTTGTCTTTTAAAAAGGTCCTATTTAAAATTAATCAATTATTTATTTGACGCTTTTGTAAGATAGATAGTTGGTATCGGAAAGCCTTTAGTAAGATGGCAAATTGGCTAATTATGTTTTATTAATCACACCAATATTAATTATTCAAATTTCAAACTGCTTAATTAACACTTTAACATTTGTAAATAATAGAAATCCTTTATTTTAAATAAAGAAATGTAAATTTAAGCGGAAGATAAAAACATCTCACACACTTTGCACTTAAGCATAATTCTCATTAAATTTTGTTGTTATTAAGTACTCACATATGATGAGAAAAAAAATGGTATACTCGTTTTTCAAAAAAATAATTGGTATACTCACTTGAATTAAAAATAGCATTTTTCAAACTATTATATTAATATTTACAAATATTTTATATTTATATCATTCATTCTTTTTTTTGTGGAATCTTAACAATCTCTTCCCATCGACTCAAAGTCACACACAAAAAAGGCCAAATCTCTTATTAAACCATTTAAATATACAAATTAAGATTTTTAATATGATGATAAGGGAGCAAGAAAGATACCATGAAAGCACAACATAATGGGTTTGGACTTGGTCGCATCTGATTTTAATGTCACTTATTACAAGGCTATGTGCCAGAAACATTCCAAAAAAAGCATATCAATTTAAAGTGATGTCATATAAAAGATTGGTAAAACTGAATTGAAAATTTTAAAATACTTAATTATGAGTATGTTATAATTTATTTGTATTTTATTCCTATTCTTTACAAAGGACAACCCTATATATGAAATTCTATTGATTAAAACATCAAATCAGTTTGATTAGTTTAATCATAAAAATTTTAATTTTTTTTAATTTTTCGATTATATTATCAAATTTTTGATTTGATTTACTTTAATAACTCTGGTTGTTAAAAATCAATTAGTTTATTAATTGATAGTCAATTTTGTAAATTAACAAGCTCTTATAAACTAAAATAAATCAATTAATTTTTAATTAACATTATCTTCTTTAATTAAATTTCGAATTCTTTGATGAGTAAGGACAACATCTTTTAATTATATTTTAAATTTTTTAATTTTGTTCAATCTTTAGTCGATTTTAAGACATTCTAATATCGGTTAATTTTTTTGAACTTTAAATATCTTATCTTATCGATTTAATTTTTAGTCTGATTTTCAAAATATTATAAAATTCTAATAATGTCGTTGCAATAAGGATCTATGTTAGTTAATGGATTAGTTAAGTTACTTTCTTATTTAATTTTTCTCATCAATTATGTTCTATTATATTGTTTATATTAGGTTTATGTTATTTTTGTAGTAAAATCCAAAGTTTTGTTTAAAATTTATCTTATTGCGAATACAGCTTTTTAAAAATTTTGTTTTACATATTTGTCAAATATAGTCTTTATCTTTAGAAAAGTTGATGTATTCTAGAAGGCATACTAATCGTTGGTTAAATCTCATTTGTCTTTGTTATAGCATAAGATTTCCAAGAACTTCATCTTTCTATTTGAATGTTTTAGTTAATTTTTGTTAAATGTTGAATTTATAAATATTTGTATAATCGACCAAAGTTAATAATAATCATCATTTAAAGACGCATTGTTGTTCTATTGCGTATATTTCCGATTCCGATGTCGCTCTGCGTTGATGCATGGTGTTGCCAGCAAGGGCTGATAAAGAGTGCTGGAGGGCAATTTTATTATAGCGCGACGATATCTAAATAAGCCGCCGCCGTATTTGAGCCGTTAGAAAAATTCGTGTAGCGAGCTGAGTTAGGCAAACCTACTGCGCCAAGCCAACCAGAAAAACGTCAGACGAATAGGGACACGTTTCGACTCCTGAGCTTACCTGGCCTAGCTCCCCCCATCTACCAGAGGACACGTTTCGACCCAAAAATCGATCTCCAAATTGCTTATGCCTCCAGCGAATATAGATAGAACACGTAGGCTTCGCCTTCACCACTCATTTTAGTATTTTACTAATGTGAAGCTTCTCGGAGTCGTAGGCCGAAAGTCCTACCAATTTCTTTGGGTGAATAAAATAATGCGCAAAAGTGAAAAGCGCAGAGATAATTATGAGGCATCCCATGCTATTGTCAGGGCCACTTGTATCCTGAACTCCATAGAATCATTGGTCATATTCGGTGTTTTTTATATTATCGCTTTTTATTAAAATAATCCTTGCAAGTACAAGATATTTAAGCCAGTGTTGAGATTTTTAGCACGGGCTTTATATATAATATATCCAATGTCGTACTTCCTCTGATTAACGGGACATCGTAACGTTATTGGTTTTGTATTAGTCACATGAAAGTTCGAGACGTAACCGTGTCATACAAATGTCATTTTAATGTGATCCGCAAATGGTCCTGGAAGACGACTCATCATATGAGATATTGTGTGTTCAATACACATAAATCTATGAGTTCATACAATTGCTGAAAATTCATAATTGAATTATTCTAAATTCTTAAAAAATATATTTAATAATTTAATAATTTGATTTATTTTTATATTGGTTATTTATATTACTCTATGGTTTATCTCTATTCATATTACATACATTCTACAACAATCTTATTATTATTTGATAAAATTGCTATATACAAATGAAAAGACCTTCTCATTCTAATGATTTTGTAATTTGTAAGCCTACTTAAGCAGCTGACGGTGTCATGAGATTAACTGAAGCCTGATTATTTTTTGTCATACGAGTGGTATGGAGACAAATGAATAAACCGATAAACTTTATAATAATACATACGAATTGAAAATTTTATATACACTAAAACATTTATCTTATCATCATCTCATCCAGTTTTACTCGAATTAACAGTAAGAATAAGCAACCGTTTATTTGGTTATTATACTCGTTCGTTGTGGGCATTAATTCTGTGAACATCATAGGCGAAAATACTGATCATATAAGGTATTGTACCAAAAACAGTAAGAAAGGTCGTATCCTAGCCAGTTCCAGTACCAGAAAAATAAGAGTAAAACGACAGTGATGTTTTACTGGAATCACTCACCACGCAAGATATCTGTCAGCAATAGTGCGACACATCTTTCAAGTTTCAAGCTGTCATCCCTGCGGGAAGTTACGTAACGGATCGATGCACGGTGGCTACACTTTACGTACCTGTTTTTTCCCCATGACCAAATTTATAATCGCAATGTCGACTAAGCAACCAACATAAATAAAAAACAAAGTAAAGATCTAATTGAAGATCCTATTAGGAATGAGCTCGAGAGTTCTTAGTTATTGAAGCTGTACTTGGAAGAAATATACCGACTTCCCTCTGGAAGTAGTTTGAGATTTTCCTTCAGACTTTTTCAAAGAAATTTAGAAGTATACATCAAGAGCATTAATCAAAGAAACTTAGAAGTATACATCAAAAGCATTAATCTACTTTAATTGACCACCATTTAACACATTAAAGTTAAATCCTATGATGCATAAAAAGTAGCTAAACCATAGTATAAGCAAATTAATACGCAATCAAATTTACCTATTTAACTGAGAAAAATTATTATTTCACCACAAAAGAGTTTGTTTAAAACACAATAGAATCATATAAACACGTGTTTTTTGGAAATAACCATCAGTCTGGATGTCAACTTCTATGGGAATATTGGATTCAGCCTTCCACAATATGGGGCTATTTTTGACTAATTTCATTATATTTTAATATTTGTGCCTTTTATTTATTTATTTATTTATTTATTTGATACAAGGGAAAAAAACTCAAAATCTATCCTAACTAGCGCAGAGATCTGCGATACAAAAATCCTTGTTGATCCTGATACATAGGTAGCTGGATTAGAGGCGGTGGCTCCTGAAGAGTCCGAAGGCCCGGGAGGAGAGAGCTGCTAATGAAGCCAGACTATCTGCACATTAGTTCCCTTCACGATACACGTGTTGGATCTTAACCTCCCACACTCGGTGTAGATAGTCATGAATACCTGTCACCAAAAAAACATACTCAGTTAGAGGAATAAAGGAAGAGGAGAGGATATTTATCATCTTTAAGGAATCAACTTCGATGATCACTCGTCGATATCCTAGCGTCCAGGCCAACTGGAGACTGGAGTGGATGCCCAAGAGTTGAACGGCTAGTGGTGAAGCTCGGCCAATGTTGTGGAGGAAACCTCCGCACCAATTCCCATGACAGTCCCGAATAAGACTTCCCACTGCAGCTATGTTGGTTGTCAGATGGATCGTCCTGTCTGTATTTAGTTTGACCCACCCCTCGAGTGGTTTAATCCAACCTGCCCCAATGCCTAACAGAAGGCCCTGGTCGCTAACAACACAACTTTCTACAAGTCAAGCTTTGACTATCCACTTGGCATAGTCTATAACTGCCCGCGTTCCATCCGCTGGCCACTCGAAATCGTCTTCAAAAATGTTTTGATTACGCCAGCGCCACAGGAACCAGTACGCAACACCAAAGATAATGTTCCAGTGTAGTTGCCTCACTTGAGTTGGATGGGCAAGGTTAGAATGAACCCAAGGTTCCATATCGTGTAGAAAGAACTTCGTGTCGATAACTGAATTGGGAAATCGGCACCAAAAAAGCTGCACTTGCTGACAGTCACGAAGAACGTGCACTGTGGTCTCTTCCAACCCACAGAAATGGCAGCCACTGTCCAAAGTGAGATGACGGACCAAACGTTGGTCATTGTTCAGAAGCTTTTGTTTCACCATAAGCTAGAGAAAAGCTCAGATACGCTGCGAGCCCAGCAATTTCCAAATAAGATCCCAATGGGTACGAGCCTCGGTAATGAAGGGGCCGTTAATTAACTCGTAAGCAAAAGCAGTGGAGAAGCGCCCATTAGAGGTTGGGGCCCAGGAAATGGAGTCTTCCTTATTGGAATCTTGATGTAAGTGGATTCCAGAGATATTGAGACAGATAGTAGAAGGGAGGTAGTGTTGAAAGTGATGTCACTGCTAGGTACCGTCAAGGTTCGTGTAATCCGCTACTGAGGGCGAAAGGACACTGTCAGGAAGGAGGGATATCGCCACTGAGATAAGCGGCCCCCAATCGTTAACCCAATTATCCAACCAGAATAACACCTTACGCTTATTTCCCAGATTCCACCGAGCGCCTTGGCGAATAACATGCCAAGTGTTGGATATGCCTCGCTAAACCTCGGAACCCCCTCTTTTATCAAGTGCGAGAGGTACAAAGATGGGATCCACCCTGTACTTAGCCCTGAGAATGCGAACCCAAAAAGTCGTGGGCTGTGTGATAAGCGCCCAACCCAGTTTGGACAAAAGGGCATCGTTATTAAAGTGAATACTCTTGAACTCGAACCCCCCCTCGGATTTAGGTTTACACACCATGTCCCATTTAACAAGGGGTATTTTTCGATGATCTCCCGTAGAGGCCCAAATAAAGTCGCGCATGATGCGCTCCAAATCGTCGCAAAGGAGGCAAGGAAGGCAAATGGGTTGCATAGCATATTGGGGAAGGGCCGAGAGAACCGACTACGTTAAAGTAACCCTTCCCGCTAGAGATAGGGACTTCTCCTTCCCGCTGGACAACCTTTTTTTTATTTAACCACACACAAAAAAACCAAGAGGTTCTAATGATTAAATAGTTAACTAATTTTAATCTTAGATAGGAATTCACAGGATATTGATTACATAATCTAAAATTTGTTTCCATAGATATGAAGTAACGTTCACTGTTACATTTATAAAAATTGCACATAAAATTTTCAAAAGACGTCTTTAGGTTGGTCTGTCTACAAATGGTTGGGCTACTTTGGCTGATCCAAATCAAGTAACTTACCACAATAATGTTCAGTAGATTCTAGAAGCCCATCAAACGTAATCCAAGTTCCGATCTTGGGCTGAATCGTGTTTCTACGAAAAATATCCTATCCCTAGTTGCCATCATTCACGACACCATTAGAGAACCCAGGCTAAGACATATTAGACGCACACAAGATAAGCAGCCAAGCAGCACAGGGAAAGGGCATCAGATCTTCTGTGCCACTAAGTCTATACCTATTCTGTGCCAAAACTAAAACGTTGACGTTTTAATAACTAATAGCTTCCACTTTGTTTTCACCCAAGTTAAGCCGACGATTTAATTAAAACTAATGTCTCCTCTACCTAAGCCAAGCCAATGTCTCCTCCTTCTTTTGATTTTGCTTTCCGCTTTATTTCTTCGATCTTGCTCTTAGACCTGTCTTCCCTTTAATTTTGTTTTCTGCCTTTAGTTGTGAATATACGGTTTGTTTTCACTTGAGTTACAAAGAAAACAGAGCTGATTCATAAATCCCTATCTTTTTGTTTTAACTGTTTATGCAAGAAGATTGATGACAGTAAGTTGACATATAGAATGCTCTCAATCACTCTTTTTACCCCAAGCCCTTGCCCAGTTCATATCGTCACAGCATCACCTCCTCTAGTTCGGTTCCTGGAGGCGTAACGCCATCTTCGATAAAAGCTTCTACACCCAGGAGATTCTTCCGACGGCCATTTACTTCGCAAGTGTGAGCTATTGTTTATATGTTGTTAAGATGGTATTATGTTGTTTGAAAGTTGTTTCAGGTATGTCCATAATTCATTTTTTCTTTGTTTCCTTATATTACACTTTTTACTTTTTGCTTTAATTAGACCAGCCTACTGTAATCTTGGATCTTTGAGGAATCGCATTCCTGATGTGCCAATATTGGCTTTGATAGCAACTATTGTTCCAAAGTGAGTCTAGAGAT
>JANZLF010000006.1:6854208-6878825 GCA_026546835.1 Erythroxylum foetidum | reverse complement strand
TTTGGATCCATGAGTCGGCTACTTTCAGTGATGAATCCGACGTGAAGATACCTGCAAAACAAAGAAGGCACGTCGGGGGTTATGTCCCGATTAGCCCCTCCGACGCTCAAGTCATTCTTTTGGTGAAGGTGAGGTTGCTGAATGCAGAGAAGACTAGGTTATGATTTCGTACCTCTGTTATGACCAAGTTGTACCTTATATACGAAGTAATAACTAGGTTTTAGTCTTTACGTATTTTCATAGGAGTCTTTCACCTACAAGTGGGCTGAGGAGAACGTGGATCGGGCTTGGGCTTGACATAGTCATTAGGTATGAGACTGATCTTTGGTGATTGAACCGATCAGCCCGTACATCGTTGAGACTGGGTTCTGGCCCAGTACAGCCGACCCGACCAGAACTGATCATTTTACCCTTATTTTACCAACCAAAACCATTTACTAGGTCTTTAAAAGGTTTTGAAAAAAATAAGAAGTTTTAAAAAATAAAATTTAGGTGTAAATTTAATAAGTATAAAGAATTTAAAATAAGGACAAAAGATACGACTACCTAATAATTTAAGTAACTTAAAATTTTCCTAATATTTAAAACTCTCACAAAAAGTTCTTGTACTTTTCAAGTTTTCAAACGACTCTTTCTCTTAGACTTTTATTAAAAATAATTGTGAAGCACACGTGACATAAATATCGTACATAGATTTTAAATATTGTTGATATGGAGACTTAATTGAGTTCTTAAAATTGACTTGAATTAATTAAATCTAACTTAAATTGATAATGCAAGATAATTATAATATATCATTGATTTAAAGTGAGTTTTATATATCATTGATTTAAAGTGAGTGTAATTAATTTACGCTAATTATAATATATTATTGATTTAGAGTGATTTTAATTAATTTAAGTGCAAACTTCTAATTAGTTTCACCCAAGTTTCACCTTGGCCATGGATAGATCGCTCAATTTTAGGTCCACTAGCAGGATAACTTTGCGCAAATGCGCAGTGAAAGTGCCCACTGAAGTGCTGATTAAATTGAAAATGTAGATGAAAGAAGGGAGGAAAATATAACCTCATTGTAATATTTCATAGTCTCAACGGCGGTGAAGTTTAATCGACATAGCCCGGCTAGGCTTCCAAGACGAGATCCTTGGAACCATAGCTCGACCTCGACATAGCCCGACCAGGTTGTCAAGACAAGATCCTTGAAACCGTCGTCCGGCCTCAACATCGATCGACATAGCCCGGCTAGGCTTCCAAGACGAGATCCTTGGAACCATAGCTCGGCCTCGACATAGCTCGACCAGGTTGCCAAGACAAGATCCTTGGAACCGTCGTACAAAACTACCCCAAATGGAGCTACAGGGGAAACACCGTTCAGGATGACCTTCGGGGTAGAGGCCCTAGTCCCAGTAGAAGTGATGTTGCACAACCAAAGAGTGTCGAGCTATGAAGAAGAGCGGAATAATGAAGCCTGCCGTGCAAAACTCGTGCTTCTCAGTGAAAACAGGGATAGGGCAGCCACTCGTTCGGAAGTCGTCAGGCAAAAAGCGATAAAGTTCTACAACAGAAGGGTAAAGCCGAGCGATATAAAGGTCGGCGGATACGTCATGCGAAAGGCCGAGGCGGCTGGAAAGCATCCAGGAAAGCTCGGACAGGCATGGAAAGGACCTTATCAAGTGATCAAGCAAGCCGGACATGGCTCCTACATCCTACGCGACGCAAACGGGAAGATTCTACCGAGGCTCTGGAACTCTCAAAACCTGAAGGCGTTATATTAATAGATAAGCCTTATTTTAGCTCTTATTTCTTTGTTTATTATTGTTTATTGTATACAACTTATGGGTACCTTTTTCCTGGCCCTGCCAGTCAGGTTTTTTAACGGTCCACGCCCTTATCACCCTCAATAAAGGGGTTTACAGATTTCTTGGCAAAAAAAAAATCTCATTAAATTTGGCAAAGAGGAGAAAATTCCAACCGATCGCTCGGCCAGGTTACCAAGACAAGATCCTTAGAACCATGGCTCCGCCTCGACATAGCCCGGCCAGGCTGCCAAGACAAGATCCTTAGAACCATGGCTCGGCCTCGACAGAGCTCGGCTAGGTTGCCAAGACAAGATCCTTGGAACCATAGCTCGACCTCGACATCGATCGACATAGCCCTACCAGGTTGCCAAGACGAGATTCTTGGAACCATGGCTCAGCCTCGACACAACTCGGCTAGGTTGCCAAGACAAGATCCTTGGAACCATAGCTCGACCTCGACATCGATCGACATAGCCCGGCCAGGTTGCCAAGACGAGATCCTTGGAACTATGACTCGGCCTCGACATAGCTCGGCTAGGTTGCCAAGACAAGATCCTTGGAACCATCGCTCGGCCTCAACCATCGCCCGGCCAGGTTGCCAAGATGAGATCCTTGAAACCATGACTCGGCCTCGACATAGCTCGGCTAGGTTGCCAAGACAAGATCCTTGTAACCATAGCTCGGCCTCGACCATCGTCTGGCCAGGTTGTGAAGACAAGATCCTTGGAACCATGGCTCGACCTCGACATAGCTCGGCCAGGTTGCCAAGACAAGATCCTTAGAACCATAGCTCAGCCTCGACATAGCTCGGCCAGGTTGCCAAGACGAGATCCTTGGAACCATGGCTCGGCCTCGACATAGCTCGGCCAGGTTGCCAAGACAAGATCCTTGGAACCATGGCTCGGCCTCGACATAGCTCGGCTAGGTTGTCAAGACAAGATCCTTGGAACCATAGCTCGGCCTCGACATAGTTCAGCCAGGTTGCCAAGATAAGATTCTTGGAACCATGGCTCAGCTTCGACATCGATCGACTACGCTCGGCCAGGTTATCAAGACAAGATCCTTAGAACCATAGCTCGGCCTCGACATAGCTTGGCCAGGTTGTCAACACAAGATCCTTGGAACCATGACTCGGCCTCGACATCGATCGACCATCGCTCGGCCAGGTTACTAAGACAAGATCCTTGGAACCATCGCTCGGCCTCGACATCGATCGACTACGCTCGGCCAGGTTACCAAGACAAGATCCTTGGAACCATCGCTCGGTCTCGACATCGATCGACTACGCTCAGCCAGGTTACCAAGACAAGATCCTTGGAACCATCGCTCGGCCTTGACATCGATCGACTATGCTCGGCCAGGACCCCAAGACAAAATCCAGGTTACCAAGACAAGATCCTTGGAGCTGTCACTTAGCCTCGACATCGATCGACTACACTCGGCCAGGATCCTAAGACAAAATCTAGGTTATCAAGACAAGATCCTTGGAACCATCACTCGGCCTTGACATCGATCGACTACGCTTGGCCAGGATCTCAAGACAAAATCTCGGATCGTTTGGCCTCATTATCTCTCGGCCTAATTCACCCGATCGACGCACATCGAGTGCACTCATTCACAACCCGCTATTCGAGAGGATCGTCTAATCTTTAACACATAAAAGCGGTAATGAAAAACGAGCTTCTATTTCTTTGAATTAAAGCTCTGGTCACAAGCCCGACCAGATGAGCCTTACAAGGGGAAAATAATCATTTTGATCCTTCTAGAGGAGAGGAAGGGCCAGCAGCAAGATCGACCGGAGGAGAGGAAGGGCCAGTAACAGGATCGACCGGGTCGGCAGAGGAAGGGCCAGCAACCGGGTCGGCAGAGGAAGGGCCAGCAGCCGGATCGGGAGGAGAAGACAGCAGAGAGACATCCTCTTCCTCTTCTGAGCTAAGATCCAGCTCCTCATCCGGAACTAAGGTCCGCTCTCCCTCGACCCTCTCCACCATTTCCTCCAAAGAAAGGCCGAGAGCAGCGGGAAGCAGCGGCTCAGCATAATCTTCAAATGAAGGACACTTCGACCCGTCAGGAACATGAACTTCATGGCACCTCCTCAGGACCAAAAGGGTTAAGTCGCAAGCGAACTCTAAGCACTCCCCATATAGGAACCGCCTTTTCCACCACTTGATCGCCTCAACCCTCTACTTTTTAATGGAGCATCGCAACTCTCTCAATATATCCTCAGTCCTGTGCTTACCCTCCACCGCTTTATCGCAGTCCTGAAGGAATTTCTTACCACATTCCTGCTCCGTCTCCACCACCTTCTTCAGGCCCTCACACTCCTCGGCCAGCTCGTCCTTCGCCACAATCAATTGGCTCCTCTCCTCCTCCCCCGTGGCAAGTTGAGCCTTCAGAACGTCCCTCGCCTCCTCCCAAGACTTCTTCTCCTCCTCAACTGAAGAGAGTTGAGCCCGCAAAATGTTTTGCCCCTCCTTCGCCTCCGCAAGTTCAGCTCTCAGAGTGCTAACTTGCTCGAGAAGGTCATGAACCTCCCGATCCATTGTCCGATTCACGTCGTCGAGCTGATCCAGACGTTGATACATTTCAGAGGCGTATACCATGTCTCTGACGCAGCTGCGGACGAGACGAGCCATCAGCTTTTTATTGTCCAGCGCGTCCAAAAAATCCTCGTATGTAGGAGGAACGACTTTCTGGGCAATTTGCAGAGCCACACTAGCATCTTTAAGTGACACAGCCTTGTCAAAGCTGACCGTGAACTCCCAGTGGTGATAGGCGTAGGTCTTACACCCAATAAAACCCTGAGGTCCTAGGTTCAACTCCTGAATCTCTCCAAGGAAGGAGATGAATAAGGAGGCCTAGGAGACCAAAGGGGACAAAACCTCAATGCTGTGGGCCCACCCAAACCACATAGAAAGTACTACAAGTTTAACGAGGTGAAAATTTTGAAAATAGCCTCAGTTTATCATTGTTACGTAAATCAATTAAAAGAAAAAAAGTTACATGTCCATAGAAAATTTTGATGAGATGGGGAAATTGGGATGATCTTAGAAGTGCTCCTTTAAATGGTTTTAAACGCTTTTATACCAGCAGCAATTCTGCAATAAGCATGGACATGTTATGCTTTTACTCGCGCATTTTTGCATTTTTATCTTGGTCAATTGAGACCCTTAAAGCATTAGGCTTGGCATGGTAGTTCATGTTTATTGTGCCACGTGGTTAACTTTTAGACTTTGATTGCAATTCTTTCAAAAGTGATTCTCTTATATTCCAAAAATTCCAGTTAACAAGTTTGTTGGTCAATTTAACGAATTTCATTTCTAATATATAAGAAATTTTTATTCTATATCTTCTTTTCTTATATTTTTAAGTGTATATATATATAATAGCCTATCAATTATGGTAACATTTAATAAAATTTCCACCTCTTTTCTATTATTCCTTTTCGTCCTTACATATTGTAATATTATGAAGCCAAAGCCACGTCCGATGAAGTTGAAAGCCTCACCATTTACAATTGGAAACCTTTTTGCTAATTCGAAAATGAGTTGAGGACTTTGTAGGAAATATGAAGTCAAATTTACACATCCAATCTGAAATTTCAAAGTTCCACCACAACTTTAGGAACATGCATAGCAGTTTGAACAACTAGCTTTGAAAAAGGAAATAGAGAAATACAACTTATATAATTATATGATTTGAAGTCCAAGGTATACGTATGAAATATGCCGTGCAATTTATTTAATATAAGGTGCTGAGACCGTCCTTATTGGCATATCGGTCAAAATCTAGATAAGAATATGTTGTGTAGACTTCAAAGCGGCTGATTGAAATCAAATGCCAATGCTTGTTTTGAAGCTAACAACTGTGCCCATATTGTCACTCCTAAACTTTGAGATGTTTGGCAATGTTTTCAAGTATAGTCTGACAGATACTGACTTCTCTGGAAAATTTATATGGACAAACAAATATGGGGAAAAGGAACAGGAAGGTTAATCTAAATAATGATTTACACAATAATATACAACCACAATCAAATTGACTAAAACAATGAGATTTTAGGATAAAACTTATGTTTTTCTTAAATTGTATAGCAATATTATGTGTTTCGTCGAACATGCCAATACGAAACTTAGTTTAATGATAACAATTGTCGGTACCTACGATTTGGCGTGATATTGGCCGATATTTAAAATACCGACCAAATACCGATCGATACCGTAAATTTTAAAAAGCTAGAGGATCATTTTGTAAATTAAAAATTTACTTAACCCCCCACTTCGACTATTTGCTACTCTCTTATCACTCTCTGATATTTTTCTCTCAGTCAGTCACTCTCTCTCTCAGTTCTTCTCTTCACTGACTATCCTTTTGATGACTCTCCACCATCATCTCTTCGTCACGACTATAGCCAATTTTGTGTCCACTCTCCTGTATGCACCACGCCGCCATCGGCCACCCACTGCCCAATCACTCTATAGCCACTACTTCTTATCGTCCACTGCTATGCCCAATGGGTGTAGAGTGTAGAGTGCGCTAAATCTGCAGATCTGAAATTTCAAATTTTCAGATCCAGATTCAAACCTTACCCTACTTGAGCTGAACCAAACAAACCCATTTTTAATTGCATTTTTCGATCTTTTGAGTGTGTTTTCTTACTTTGAATAGAAATTGCATTATATTTAGTTTGGTATGTACGTTTTGTGATGGTTGGAATTCTTGGAATTTTTTATGTGAGTTGGGAAATTTGGGTTTGAAAGTTAGAATTGTTTATGTGAGTTGGTTCAATTTCAGTGTAATTTAGGCATTATCTATTTATGAAGAAAATTAATGCATTGGAAAATTTGGATTTCAAACATGTAATTATTTGTGTTAGCTAGTTCAATTTCAATTTATGAAGAAATTTCATGCATTGGAAAGTTTGGGTAAGAAACTAAGAATGTTGATTAAAATTGGTGAATGAATGATTATTAAATCAAAGTTGGTAATTAGGATTTTAGTAACAATATTGATTAAAATTAGTTTAAAAACTAATTATAAACATTATAAATTGAATTGTATAAGGAAACAAAATATATTAGTTTATAGTTGAATCATGAGATTACAAAAAGTCAGTTGTAAACTTATAGTTGTGAGTTATGGTTGAAGTTGAATATGTTGTAGTCATATAAAATGAGTTATATTATATAAGATCAATATGTGTATTGTGTAATTGTATATGTTGTTGATTTTTGACTTTTTGGTGAATCCTGTTAGATGAAATTGAATTGTGTTTGATGTTATCATATAAAATGAGTTATATTATATACGACGAACATGTGTATTGTATAATTATATATGTTGAATACTTGAATTGTTGGTTTTTGACTTATTGGTGAATTGCGCTGAATAAAATTGAATTGTGTATGATGTAATCAAACAAAAGGAGTTATATTATATAAGATGTATATGTGTGTTATGTAATTGTTTATGTTGTTGTTGGTTTTTGACTTATTGGTGAGTCATATCTGATGAAATTAAATTGTGTATAATGTAATCATACAAAATGAATTATATTATAGAAAATGGACATTTGTATTGTGTAATTATGTATGTTGAATACTTGAATTGTTGATTTTTGACTTATTAGTGAATTGTGTTGGATGAAATTGAATTGTGTAATGTAATCATACAAAATAAATTATAAGGTTAATTACTAGAAAAAGCCCAAACTTTCGACAAACTTTCAATTATAGCTTGAACTTTAAAAATCAGCAATAAAATACCTAATTTTTTTAAAAAATTTAATTTTAGCCCGACATTATTCTTACTGTTATCTTTATTGACATGACATTGGCATATGTTACGAGACCCTCATTAATCAGACACGTCATCATAATTAGCTGAAGTGAGTCTGATTATTGAAATGACTTCGTTCTATGATGAAATTGAGACAATGTCATTTCAACAAGAGAATATCATCTGACAATCCTCCCTCTTCCCAGACGCATGAAATCACTCTCAACCAAGCTAATTCTTATAAGCAAGCAACACACATCAACTGAATCTTATTGTGCGGTGTGTAAAGAGGCTTTTGAATTGCAAATAAAGGTAAGAGAAATGCCCTATAAGTATATCTACCATTTTAATTGCATACTTTCATGACTTGTACTGCGAAGTTCATGCCCAGTTTATTAGCATGAATTCCCAGCTAATGATAAGCTATGTAATGGTCAGATCAACCTGATTTAAAAGGACGACGAAGTGGTTGGGTTGACGGTTTGGTGGTTTCCCAAAGGAGGGTATGCAGTAGGTCAGTTCACAAGTGCAAGAAGAGGTGAGAGAGAGGGATTGATTGTTGTTTATACGGAGATGGATGGTGGGTTTAACAACCGTGGTTAGTCGAGAAGAGAGAGTTAGGGAATGGGAGGTAGAGGGACTGGTGGCTAGAGAGGTGGGGGATCGAGTTGGTTCGTGTTTTAAGACATTGGTTTTCTTATTTTGGAAGTAATAATTTGATTGATGAATTGAGATCGAGGAGGAGTAGGCCTTTAAAATTTTTTACTTCGAGAAGAAAAAGAGCTTTTGCATTAGAAATCTATGGTGGGAGAAGGAGTTGGTGATTAGTAGAAATTGATTTAAAACTTTTTAGAACGTTATTACAAATTTTGGTCCTTTTCATAATCTTGACGAAGAAAGAGCCACACACTTATCTCTAAGTTGAAAGATATATTCTCTGATAAGAAGCATGTTTCTGTATTAGTTTTTAGATAATAACATTTATAAACATAAGTAGAGAAATGACGTTGTCTCAATTTTATCATGAAATGATGTCATTTCAATAATTAGACTTACTTCAGCTAATTACACTGACATACCTAATTAATGAGGATCCCTTAACACATGATAGTGCCATGTCAGCAAAGATAATGGTGAGACTAATGTCGGGGTTAGAATTGAAAAAAATTAAAAGTTTGGGCATTGTATTGTTAATTTTAAAGTTTAAGCATATATATATACAATGTAATTATGTATATTGTTATTAGTTTTTGACTTATGGGTGAATTGTGTTGGATGGAATTGAATTGTGTATGATGTAATCATACAAAATGCGTTATATTATATAAGATGTATAAGTGTATTATTTACTTGTGTTAGTTTGGACTTTTGAGTTAAACAATATATATTTTGTGATAGTAATTGATAATGAAATTATGTGTTCTTTAATTTGATATATGTCTTCATTTATTTTTATAAATAAATGGAAGAAAGTTCAAGTATTCCTGATGATTCAATCGCATCAGGAAGATACAATGATTTAGCATGGGCTCATATTGCAATAATCCCTAGTATGTAGAATCATACTATTTGCTTATTTTATAATATGCATTTGAAATGTGGAGTAATCACCATAATAAAGAAGCATTGTGGAACCTTATAAAACAGTGAGTCATTAAATGAAATGGCAAATGAAGACTTTTCTCAAAGAGTATCGACACGAGAAAGATACAAAGGTGAGATTGAAAATTGAAATTGGTAGTGGAAGTTCATTTGTTGATGTTTAGGATGATAGTGGAAATATTGAAGGTGTTCCTATCTAGCAAGACGTGAATATTGCATTTGGGCGTGATGTTAGGAAAATAAGAAGGATGGTGTTGAATTTTTGGCACCACTAACAATTCTCGAAGCTCATATTTCAATTCGTAGTGCCTTGTTCAAAAGAAACAGCTTATAATGTAGATATGGCAATAGCTAGATGGTGGTATGATTCCGGTATAGCATTCAATGCTTCCCAACCTTATATTATTAGCTTATGGTGGATGCTATAGCCTCTTACGATTCAGGATACAAAGCTCCTTTTATTGATGCTACAGAGGTAAACTTTTGAATAACTCTATTTATGGAATTAAAATTTATTTGGATGAAATAAGAATGACTTGGGCTACTTATAGGTATTCAATTACATGTGATTATTAGACAAATAGGAGACATAAACCTATTATTAATTTTTTGGTTTATTCTATAAAGGGCTCAATGTTTTTGAAGTCAATTGATGCATTTGACCTTGTTAGGAATGCTAATACTTTATTTGAAATATTTGATGAAATTGTGAATGAAGTGGAACCAAAAAATATTCTTCAGTTCATTACTGACAATGATTTCGCTTATAAAGTAGTTAGAAGAAGATTACAAAATAAGTATAATTTTTTTTGGCACTTCTTGTGCTGTACATTGCATTGACTTATATAAGAGATGCTAGGTATTTTCCTATAATTAATGAGTATGTGTAGAAAGCAAAAAAGGTGACCAATTTCATTTACAATTGTGTATGAATCTTGAATTTAAATGAGAAAGGATTTCACCAATGGTAGAAACTTGTGTTGTCCTACTGTCACAAGATTTGCATCAAATTTCTTCTCACTTCAGTGTTTTATTATGATGAAGAAAGAGTTGACACTGATGTTTAGTAAGTGATAAGTGGGTTGCATCTCAGTATGTTAGGATTAATGTTGGATTGGACATTTCCAAAATTATACTTGAAGATACTAAAGTTGGGTCCTAATGTCATTTTGTCATATGAGTTTGTGAGCTTTTTGTGAGGGTGCTTCATCTGGATGATAGGGATGAAAAGGCAATAATAGGTTATTTTTATGATGCCATGGAGAAGGCGAAAGAAGCAATCAAGGCTAATATAAAAATAGGTCTTTTTTGTACACATCTTATCTTTCGGTCATCAATAAGAGATGAGAAAGGCATCTTCACTCTTCGTTGTTTGTAGATAGGGCATTTTTTAATCCTAGTGTGTATTTCAAACCAGGTTTTATAAAGAAATGAAGTTATGATGTGGTTCCGCAAGTTCACGGGTCTCAAGTAGTACAGTATAATATCGTCCCACTGGGAGTAATTGTGTAAGTACCAGACTTGGATCACTCAATTAATTAGACTAAGCAAATTTGTAGGATTGGGGAATTAAATTAAGAAAATTAACTATCAAAAATAACAAAATCAATGCTAAACAAAAAATGTGAATATCTTTAGGGGTTAATTCGAATGTACTGTGGTAAGCTTCAAGGATGGTTCCACTTTTAGTACTTTTTATGGACCTTACCCGAATCAATTTATGAGGCGAATTTTGGTTAATAGAAGGTTGAGCCTAGAGTTTCTTAGATCCTTTTTCAAGGTATCAAAGGAGTATTACACAATAATCCTAGTCTACTATCGTAGCCCTAGCAATTAAGCATAACCCATTAAGTTCTTTACTAACCTGATTTTCTCTTATAAATTCAGTTTATGTCTAACTCTGAAATTTATAAGTTTCCTGTTTTGGAGTTCCGTTATTAATTTTCACCTATCGGTCCTTCAATTAACAACTACTGCTTAGTAATGGTCGGCCAAACACAATACCAGTAAAATTTATATCAAAACAGAAAAATCAAACTTGCAAATTCACACTCATAAATCAACCGAAATGCAGTCCACAAAAATTAGCTAAAAGTTTACCCCAACCTTGAAGCCTTGAGGAAGCTACTCAGTCATGATAGGATGAATACCACAGAAATTATGCTCAGCAAACAACATTAAGAGAAATTAAATAAAAGAACAGAAATCGAATGAGTTTCGGGTCTCCCTCTAATGTTGCGTCACTGTGCTCTTTTTGTTTTTTTCAATGGTGGATCTCGCCTCACTCACTGTGTGTGCGTTCTCTTGGAGCTACTGCGTTGGTGTCCACTGCTCTCCTGTAGCGTCATTTTAGTTTTCCACTATAGCAAGGTGTTCGCATCTGGTGGTCTCGTTGGTCAGCCTCTTGCGTGTCTCCTCCAAGTAAAATTTATTTTCGTTTTTCCACTGCAACTCTCTTCTTTTCCTTAGTTTTTCACGTTAAGGCACAGCTCCCTCAGCTCACCTTGTTCACGCACTCTCCAGTCCACCTGTTCACTTACAGCCCCTCACTCCTTCTTTGGTTCACGCCCATTTCACTTGACTCACACACCACCCATGTAACGCCCAAACACAGTTAACGCACAGCTCTCTTCTGTTCACCTTTGTTCTTTTCTTTTTAAGCTATCTTCAGTTCACGCCCAGCTCCTTCTTCAGCTCCATTTTTTTTTCAGCCCTCACTCACCTTTCTCACCCACACACTCACGCTACTCCTCTCTAGCAGCCCCTCTTCTTATTTTTCTTTTTAACTCCTCCTCACTCACCCAACTTAGTTCACGCCACACACCCTTCTTTTCTTTCCAGACCACACTCTCACCTAACAACGCCCTCTCTCTATTCACATGCCCTCCTCTGCGTTTTTTTCTTCAGACTTCAGCTATTATTTTCCTTTTTCAGCTCACTACCCAGCTGTTTCCTCCCAAACTAACGCACCCTCTACTTCCTCATCAGTTAACGTTTTTCTCATCTTGCCCAGCCCCCCTTTTATTTTTCTTTTCCAGCTCACTTGTCACATGATTTTTGGTTTCTTTCTCACGCCACTTTGCATTTTGTTGTAATATGTTTTCCACTCTCCCTCCATGTAACGTCCAGCTCTAGTTCACGTACAGCCCATGCTTTCTTTTCTTTCCTGTTCTTCATGCTTTTTATTTTTCTTGGCAGTGCATGAGGAGCTGGTATTGCATGGGCTGTTTGCTGGAGCTTTCCTTGATGTCCTCCATGCTGTTCACGTTATCTCCCTCTTGTTCTCCAGCCCCTTGGCTCTTGTTCTCCAGCCCTTTTCCAGCTATCTTCTTCTGCTTTAGCATGGGTTGTGGGTCTCTAGCTGGTGTGGTGGGGTTGCTTTGGCATGGCCTCCTCATGTGATGCGTCTCCAGCTGGTGGGGTTCTTTTCCTTAGCCAGCTGATGGTGTGTCTGCATGGGTGATGTCTCCAGCCCTGCTCTTCTGTTATTTATTCTCCTGTGTAGTGCGTGGCTTCCTCTTTGCTGTAGCTAGACATGACACTTTAAAATCCTCACTCAATTGAAGCCTAGCTCTCACCGATTGGCTCCTGCGTTTTCTCCTATTTGCTTTTACGTTTTGAGCTCTCCCTTATTTAATTGTTGTTGTGGTCTTTACAATGAAAATCAAATGCATTTTCTACAAATTAAACATGAACAACAATAAATTCAAATTTTGGTAAACTAAACAATTTAGCAAGAAAAATATTAATAAAGTCCAATAATTAATCCAGAAATTAACGAAAAATGCCATTAATTCTAAGGAGAAAATACATCCAACAGAATCCGTCAGATTATCGCAACCTTGTTGGTGGTCTGCAATACTTATACTATAATCGTCCGGATATCTGTTTCATTGTCAACAAATTAAGTCAGTTTTTGACTAATCTTCTTCAACCACACTGGGTTGCCTTAAAAAGGGTTATTCGATACTTACGTGGTACGACTGACACCGAGCTGCTTTTCAGCTCTTCTTCACTGCCCTTGCAGGTTCATGGCTTTTCTGACTCTGACTGGATAGGCTCTATTGACGGCAGAAAATCCACCTCCGACGGCTGTGTTTTTCTGGGTGGCAACCTCATCCATTGGAGCTCCAAAAAGCAATCTGTTGTAGCTCGCTCCAATACCAAAGCCGAATATCGAGCTCTTTCCACTCTCTCGACTGAGATTATTTGGCTATTGTCTTTACTCTCCGAATTAGGGTTTTCACCCTTTCATCGCCCCGTCATCTGGAGTGACAATAATGGAGCTCGCACCTTATCCCATAATGATGTCTTCCACGCTTGAACAAAGCACATTGAAATTGATGTGCATTTCCTTCGAGATCGAGTCGCTGCTGGAACTTTCGAGATAAACTATGTTAACTCAGCAGATCAACTCGCTGACCTCTTCACTAAACCTATACCATTCGACAGACACTTCAGTTTGTGTACCAAACTCAACCTTCACAGCCCACGAAGCTTACGGTTTCAGGGGGTGTAAGAGATCACTCTACTGACTCATCAACAAGTCCATCAGCCCACAATAACACAGGCCCATCAGCTAAGGAATAACATACACATTCTAGAAGAAATCTCATCTCTGTGCCTTTTTTATTTCTGTTATAACCGTATGGATTCTTTACAGCTGTATTAGTTGTCATTACACTTGTATATATAAACTCTCCCTCGACAATGTACATGTAAGAGTGAGAAATAAGAAATACAATATACATTCTAAATTTTCAAAATGGTTTAAGATGGGACAGGCAACTAGGTGTAAAATCAATACTTTCAAAAGTTTCACATGTAATTTCAGATTGCAATCTATGTAAATAATGATTATTCAGTTGACAACATGATTACAACATCATTGACACAAGAAACACAAATCCTATGCAGATACTTTTGATTTCGTACAATTTGTATGTAACAAGCATGAGCGACAGATGAGGGAGGAAAATACACATCAAATATTCTCTTGCCCCCTGGTGGATTCCAGTGAAGATCCCAGTACCTACACATTTAAAACTGTTGTTAGGATCACTCAAAAATACATTTACATTTCTTTTTTTAATTCTCTTCAGGAGCTAGTTTTGAACTATCTGCAGCTATGCTTAATCTAACTCGAATCCACATAGCAAAACCATATACCAATGTTCAACAAGTATGTTATTCAGGTACTCAGTCATTGATTCTTGTTTATATCATGCATCAAATATTCCATTAGCTACAGCAAAATGGTAATCACAATAGGGTGTTGTGAAGCTGGAGGACTTGTTCGCTATGGCTCCTAACATAGCCACAGGGATAAGCATATGCCAAAACCTGGATATTATTGTCCATATCACTACTAAAATTTGATGGTCAATTAAGCACTAAAACTCATACATAACAAACAGAAAGGTACAAAATATGAAACTTCACAAAATTTTAACTTCCGGATTTGTAGGAAAGTATATGGATGGCAAAAAAACCATAGTTGGCACAAGGAGCAGAACTAAAAAGGCAGGGTCCAATGAAGAAGTTTAAGAAAACTGTAACACCATGTACCCTCTATTTGATTCATGATTAAGAACTTCAAGCAAATTATCAATGCCGTTATATCTTATTCTAGTGACAATTCCCTCTAGTTTGGATAAGTGACTTGAATTATGCCATTGTCACCACCTACAGAAATCAAGACATCAAATTGAATCACGATACTTCAAAACTAAAAGTAGTAGCACGCGTGCCCTTCCAGAATCAACAGAAAGCAGTAACTTCAACAGCATAAACCGAAGACAAAAAGACAAATAAAAATCACACATAAATGCGGGTGAATGTGTAGAATAGTAATGTAAGATTTCATTATATCTACGTCTCCAGGGCTACCGCACACCCTTTTTATTAGGGAAAAAAACAACACTTACAAGTGTTTTCACTCAACACTCAACTCACTAGTGTTTACACACACTCTCAAACCCTTACCCCAATACACCTCAAAATTAATCACAAAAAACTTTCTACTCTTAGTACTTCTCTTACTCCCCAAAGGAGGAGAAAACTAAAAGTTAACATTTCAACGGTGTATGGAAAGTATTTTCTCCAATCTTGTGGAAAACTGCATGGAAATCTTTATGGATGATTTCACAGTATATGGGGAGTCTTTTGAAACATGCATTGTCAACCTTGAAAAAGTGCTAAAATGTTGCATTGAAACTAATTTAGTTTTGAATTATGAAAAATGTCATTTCATGGTTAATCAAGGCATTATTTTTAGCCATACTGTTTCTTCGAAAAAAATTGAAGTTGTTAGGGCAAAGATAGATGTTATTTGATCTTTATCTTACCCTGCAAATATGCGAAAAGTCTGTTCTTTTCTTGGTCATGTAGGATTTTATTGGCAATTTATCAAGGACTTCTCCAAAATTGTGCAAGCTATGCGTAGATTTCTCCAAAATGATGTGAAATTTGATTTCGACAAGACATGTAGAAGTGCGTTTGATGAACTCAAAGAACGACTCACTACAGCGTCGATTATTCCGCTACCGCAATGGGACATGTCTTTCGAGTTGATGTGCGATGCTTCGAATTGTGCAATTGGCGTCGTACTGGGCCAAAAAGTGGACAAGGTACCTTATGTTATTTATTATGCTTCTATGACACTTAATGATGCCTAGAAAATTTATTCTACGAAGAAGAAGGAGTTTTTAGCGGTCATCTTCGAATTGGAAAACTTTTGGTCATACCTGTTGGAGATGAAGGTGATCATCTATTCAAACCATGCAGCTCTAAAATATTTGGTGAACAAGAAAGAAGCCAAGCCAAGATTAATTCGATGGATATTATTGCTCCAAGAATTTGATTTGGAAATTCTCGACAAGAAAGGAGCTAAAAATTTGGTGGCCCACTACTTAAGCAGGATCACACCAAGTAACTGCATCTGATGTTTTTCACAACAAATTTTTGGATGAGAATCTCTTCGCAATTCAACAGGTAATTCCATGGTATGTGGACATAGTGAACTTTTTAGTAACTAAGTCTTTACCTAGTGACTTTTCTAGAGTTGAGAGATATAAAATCAAGCGAGAGGCTAAATATTATATTTGGGATGAGCCTCATCTTTGAAAATTTTGTTCTAATCAGATTGTTAGGAGATGTGTCGCAGATGATGAGATTCTGTCTATTTTACATTTTTGTCATGCATATGTGTGTGGGGGACATTTTGGCCCTAAAAGAACTGCTCAAAAAATTTTAGACTGTGGATTGTTTTGGTAAGTTATTTTATGACTCTTACATGTTTTACAAGTCTTGCGATCATTGTAAAAGAACAGGTAACTTGGGATCAAAGAATCAAATGCCATTGACGAACATTCTGGTATGTGAGATTTTTTATGTTTGGTGAATAGACTTTATGGGTCCTTTCCCTTCCTCTTTTGGTACGAATTACATTTTGTTAGCTGTAGATTACGTTTCGAAATGAGTTGAAACTAAGGCTACTATATGTGATGATCCTAAAACTGTTTTTGATTTTGTTAAATCAAATGTTTTTGTCAGGTTTGGAATGCCTCGAGCTATTATTAGCAATCAAGGAACCCATTTCTGCAACAATATTTTTGAAGCTTTGATGAAAAGATGTGGTATCACACACCGAGTCTCTACCGCTTACCATTCACAGACAAGTGGGCAAGCAAAGGTGTCCAATAGAGAGATCAAATCCATACTAGAGAAAGTGGTGAATCCGAACCGAAAGGATTGGAGTCTATGATTGGACAATGCTTTGTGGGCGTTCTGTAATGTGTACAAAACTCCTATAGGCATGTTGCCTTATAGGTTAGTTTTTGGTAAGCCTTGTCATTTACCTGTGGAAATAGAGCATAGAGCTTATTAGGCTGTGAAGCAGTTGAATATGGATCAAGTGGAGGTTAGTAACAGTAGGAAATTGCAACTGCAAGAATTAGAGGAGATTCGTAATGAGGCGTATGAAAATGAGAAAATTTACAAGGAAAAAACTAAGGCTTTTGATGATAAAATGATTTCTAAGAAACATTTTTCCATCAGACAAAAAGTTCTTCTTTATCATTCAAAGCTTAAGTTATTTCTAGGAAAATTACGATCGTGTTGGCTTGGCCCATTTATTGTTACTAACGTTTTTTCTCATGGTGCGGTAGAAATTCAGAGTTTAGATACCTCTAAGGTATTTAAAGTTAATGGACATCGCCTAAAGCCATATTATGAAAAGTTTTCAGTCGAGCGAGTGGAAGAAATAGAGTTGGTAATCCCAACCTATTTCTAACCAGGTAAGTAACAAAACATGTCCAGCTAACGACTTTAAAGAAGCACATTCGGGGGAACCCGTAAATTTTTCAGGTTTGTTTATGTTATTTATTTAACAGTTTTTATTTTCATTTTATTATGTTGTTTCATTTAGTTAGAAATTTAAATTCAAATTTTTATTAAGTTTTTTTTATCTTTCATCTTTTCATTTTAAGAATTAAAAAAGGACAAAAAGGAAAATTTTGACTATCCTGCCGCCCTGTTTTCCCTCTTTATTTTCCCTCTTTTGTTTTGCCCAAATTTCTTCTTCAACTTTGAATCTCTAGCTACCAAATATTCCCACCCATTTTAGCCAATCACTCCTACTTGCCCATCACTCACTCACGTCATTCCTAGCTTTCCTTGCCCACTCAACCATCCACCCTAACTTGTTCTTTTGGAATTTGCATTATTGTCTTCCTCTTTTGTAGGTTGTCTTTCACAGAATTAGCACAATGCCCAGGAAGAAAAGTGACTCTCGCAAGCTACCAACGCCTATACAATTTGCTGCTAATTTTTCTCCATGACAACCCACTCCCCATACCATCGAACCACATCCTGCCACAGTCCCAATGCCAACTTTCAGTCCTCCACTATCACGAACACGCCAAAGGACGAGGAGAGATAAGGAGGTTGAAAACAAAAACAAATGAAACACTCGAGTCAGGGGCTGCACCTCTTTCGTACTTTCCAAAGATACAACCTGATTCCAACAACTAAGTGAACGAAAAATTTACCCATATAAGTCTATTTTTCTGACATGCTTGAAACATTGAATGTTTATAATTCTTTCATGCAATTGATGGGTCCCCTTGGATGGAGTGCTTTTGTTAGAATAAATTGTCATACCTTTGTTGAATTAACCAAAGAAATTTATAGCATCTTCCAATTCAATTGTGATAAAGAGTTTGATGTGTTTATAAAAGAGGTTGTTGAATTTTGATTGATGGGAAAATAATTTGTGTTTTCGATTGCTGAATTCAATGTTGCTATGGGTTTTGTTCGACCACTAAAATTGACACTGAGATGTTTCGTAATACTTAATGTGACTTTCATAAAGATTTCAATGCATTAGAGTCATGGGGCTAATGGTCTGTCGATCCAAATCCTTATAATGCTAACATATTTAAAAGTTCTTTTATGTAAAATCCTGTTTTTATAATCATCCATAGGCTGTTGGCATTCAATTTTTCTAGTCATGAATGTTTATTTTCATGTATTATTTAATGCGTGAATTTTTATTTATACATGAATTAATGACCATATTTGAAAGGATTGGACTACATAATAATATTATTTTGGTAAACAATAGTTTTACATAAGAGCCTTGAAGGATGGATCGTGTGGGTGTTTTCAACGGAATATGTGTATTTGAGGTCAAGAGCTACGCAACCCAAGTGAAGATAGCCGTGTATCAGAGAAGCTTTCTTTAGTTATCCCAACGACAATTAGAGAGTGAAAGCTCAAAACTTTGGATATCAAACTAGGAGAACATGGCGGCAAAGACTGTCAGGTTGACACAGTATGGTTCATCTCCACTCTGCAGCTTCAATGGCTCTCGAAAGGGACGTAATTCTCTCTCTACCCCTTTTCACTTTCTAGGTCTCCCTCCTCGAGCTTCTCCAATTTCTTCCCCTCTTTCTCACTTCTTCGGAAGCCTTCGTGTTGGTTCACAGTTTTCCAAGTTGCCTATTTCACGCCAACGACACCAGAGCAGAAGAAACTTTTCTGTCTTTGCCATGGCCGCTGATGGTATCTCTCTCTTTTTCTCTCAAGCATACATGCACACTTTTGGCACAAACTTGTACACGGTTTAATTATTTCTGTCTTTGAAATTTTGATTGGCAGTAGTGGTGATTTTTGGTGTGCCCAATTGTGCCGATTGATGTATATTGGCTGTTTTGTACCCAGTTGTGGAGAGTTGTTTATAATATCTGTTTAATACAATTGTGACCGTTCCTTGTTGTTTTTGGTCTCCGGTGTATGTGACACTTTGAAGTTCGAATCTTTTATTCTTCGGGTGAAAGAAGTTTGAATCTCTTTTTCATGTGGTAAAGTTTGAAGGTATAAATTCGGAAATTAAGCAGCTTTGATGCAATCTTATTGTGTGACAACGTAACTGTAGTCCTGCCACATAATACGCATCAGTGAAACATTTGTATTTTCCTGTTCGATGTCTTTTCATTTTTCTATATTATTCAAGAAAAGGCACTCCAGCCATAGCCATTCCACTTACTCCTTCATTTTCTACTTTAATTATAACAAAATTTTGCTCAGTGATTACGAAACCGGAACCTATTGTCTGTAGACAGAAATACTTCATTGCATTATTTTTAGATTCATGGAAACATTGATAGCAAGTACCAAGTTCTAGCTTGATGTCCATCTTTTGTAAGCATGTGACCTTACTGATACTAGGAACATCTTTATTTGCGTTTCTTTAACATGGCCATGTTCATTCTTTTACCAGAGACAAAGCGTGCAGTGCCATTGAAGGATTACCGCAACATTGGCATTATGGCTCACATAGATGCGGGGAAAACAACTACAACAGAACGGGTTTTATATTATACGGGAAGAAACTATAAAATAGGGGAGGTGCATGAGGGAACAGCAACAATGGACTGGATGGAGCAAGAGCAAGAAAGAGGGATTACCATCACATCTGCTGCTACTACTACATTTTGGAACAATCACCGCATTAATATTATTGATACTCCGGGTCATGTTGATTTCACTCTTGAAGTAGAACGGGCTCTTAGGGTACTGGATGGTGCTATATGCTTGTTTGACAGTGTTGCGGGCGTGGAACCACAGTCTGAAACTGTGTGGAGGCAAGCTGATAAATATGGGGTGCCCAGAATTTGCTTTGTCAATAAGATGGATCGCCTAGGAGCAAATTTCTTTCGAACACGAGACATGATAGTAACTAACTTAGGTGCCAAACCACTTGTTATTCAGATTCCAGTTGGTTCTGAAGATAATTTTCAAGGTGTTATTGATCTTGTAAGGATGGAAGCTATACTTTGGTCAGGAGAAGAATTAGGTGCAAAGTTTGTATATGATGATATCCCAGATGATCTCAAGGAGTTATCTCTAGACTACCGATCTCAGTTGATAGAGACAATAGTTGAATTGGATGATGATGCCATGGAGAAGTATCTTGAAGGAGATGAGCCTGATGAAGAAACCATCAAGAAACTAGTTAGGAAAGGAACCATTTCAGGCAGCTTTGTTCCAGTTCTGTGTGGCTCTGCTTTTAAAAATAAGGGTGTTCAGCCACTGCTCGATGCTGTTGTCGATTACCTGCCATCACCTCTTGAATTACCAGCCATGAAGGGAACTGATCCTGAAAATCCGGAGGTGATGATTGAAAGGGCTGCAAGTGATGATGAACCATTTGCGGGATTGGCTTTCAAGATTATGACTGATCCATTTGTTGGATCACTTACATTTGTTAGAGTGTATGCAGGCAGGCTAAATGCTGGAAGTTATGTGCTTAATGCAAACAAAGGGAAGAAAGAGAGAATTGGAAGACTTCTAGAAATGCATGCTAACAGTAGGGAGGATGTTAAGGCAGCTTTAGCTGGTGATATTGTTGCTCTTGCAGGCCTAAAAGATACCATAACTGGTGAAACACTCTGTGACCCTGATAATCCTATTGTTCTTGAACGAATGGACTTTCCTGATCCCGTTATTAAGGTTGCAATAGAACCCAAGACAAAAGCTGATGTGGACAAAATGGCAACTGGTTTGATTAAACTTGCACAGGAGGACCCTTCTTTCCACTTCTCAAGAGACGAAGAAATTAACCAGACTGTAATTGAAGGAATGGGTGAATTACATCTTGAGATAATTGTTGATCGGCTCAAGAGAGAATTTAAGGTCTCTTTCTTTCCCTGCTGTGTCTGATTTGTTTTAACTCTTTAAGTATCGCATGGTTCTCCAATTGTGTGATTTTGACAACAATTTTTGATGTCAGCATTCTTCTGGAATTATTTCATGCACCTTGACATATATAGCCATTACGTCGAAGCCTACATGCATCACATGTATTTTCGTTTCACATCTGTTTCTTCTGATTCACGTCTTATAATGGTTGACACGTTTATTGTTCCTGTAAAGGTTGCTTTCAAAGACTGGTGTTCGTGTTTTTGTAATGTCTACAAAGTGAAAAGGTTTAAGATGACACTTAGCTTTTCAGTTAAATTTACTTTCTTCTTTATAATAGGTAGAAGCTAATGTTGGTGCACCTCAAGTAAACTACCGTGAAAGCATTTCTAAATTGTCAGAAGTGAAATATGTGCACAAGAAACAGTCTGGTGGACAAGGACAGTTTGCTGATATCACAGTAAGATTTGAGCCAATGGAGGCTGGTAGTGGATACGAGTTCAAAAGTGAAATCAAGGGAGGTGCTGTGCCAAAAGAATATATCCCAGGTGTGATGAAAGGACTGGAAGAATGCATGAGTAATGGGGTGCTGGCAGGCTTTCCCGTCGTTGATGTGCGTGCTGTCCTCGTAGATGGTTCTTACCATGAAGTTGATTCCAGTGTCTTGGCGTTTCAATTAGCAGCAAGAGGAGCTTTCCGCGAGGGGATAAAGAAAGCTGGCCCGAGGATGCTGGAACCTATTATGAAAGTTGAAGTTGTCACTCCCGAAGAACATTTGGGAGATGTAATTGGTGATATCAACTCAAGGAGAGGTCAAATTAACAGCTTTGGTGACAAACCCGGTGGTCTCAAGGTATGTCTATGTCAGCAATTTTTTCTTTCTTGCCATGTTCTTATTCTGTGTTCATCTTGATTCAGGAGACTGTAGCTGATATAATAAGGAAAGAAGTGATTCTAATTACTAAAACCATCAGTCTGTTTTCTTTGCTTCAAATTGAACAAGTGGGTTTCACTTATTACAGGTGGTAGATGCTCTTGTTCCACTGGCAGAGATGTTTCAGTACGTAAGTACACTCCGAGGAATGACAAAAGGCAGAGCATCCTACACCATGCAATTAGCCAAGTTCGACGTTGTCCCTCAACATATTCAGAATCAGCTTGCTTCAAAGGAACAAGAAGTTGCTGCTTAATATTCCCGGAACTGAGGAATCATTATAGTTTTGTCAAATTGATACTCACACTTAAATAAACTAAATTTGATCTTGTTGAATAGCAATGAAAAGTTTGAAGAAGACCATGCTTTAATCTGACCATTGCGGAATGCAATGGTGCAAAAGTTTGACAAAAACAAAATTAAATCCAGGGATAGTACCATCATAAAAACTGTTCAGAGAGGTATAGTATTAGTATCCATAATTACTAAAATAAGAGCTTAGTAAATTAAAATCTCTGTGAATTACAAATTAATACTAATAAAATTAACAATTTCAATTATATAATATTAGTATCAACAAATTAATTAGTTCAATTATATTATATTTTATTGATCCCAATTTGAGTTAAATAAGTTAAATTAATAATTTTGACAGATATAAAATAAAATATATAAATTCATATATAAATTTGCGTTCCCTTTAATTTATAAATTAATAATTTATGATTGATTTAGTTGGATATCTTCTTTCTCTCTTTTAGGTAATTACAACAACATAAAATTCAGCTATGTACGTACAAAAAATGACATAAGACTATTAACAATTAAGCTCCTAAAACACAAATCATCATCCAAGTCAAAAGACTATAAGTCAACCCTTAATCTGCATTTACACTTTTCCATCAACATTTCAGCTTTTAAAACAAGAATGATAAGCTCTAAGATTCATTTGCACTTTATTGAGAACCCATATCTATGTTAGCATCAGGTCATTCCTATAGTTTTATAGGCCCTGGGCAAAATTAAAAAAAAAGGCCCTAATAAATCGACAATATATTTAAGTTTACATATTTGTATGAAACATAAATGACTCTATTTATAAGTTTACATAATCAACTAAATATTAAGATTCAACTCTCTTACGGGCCCTTTTTCAACTAAAATATCCCTTGCTTTATTATCAAGATTATTCCAATTCCTAGGATCATAAATGTCCAACATAGGGCTCACTTTCTCAATATACTGTAAATTTTCAGAAGTGGATGCATTTAGTACATGATCATCCTCACTCAGATTTTTAATATCCTCGTGAATATGAATCTCATCACTTAAGTTTTCTTTATGTTGTTCAAAACTATCTTCACCTAATTCCTCATAATTCTCACTAGAGGAGCCTACTCTTTTAATAAATTTATTTATTGCTTCTTTTTGTGATTCTATCAACTATGCTACTTGTTTTTTTCCCCCCTTTTTTTCACTTCCATACAAATGCTTTTTAGGCAACATAATATAAACTAATTATAACACAGTTGGATTAGAAAAAGAACAAAAAAAACCTGTATGGAACTGAAAGAAGTATGCAGGCATAACCAAACTCCAACAGCTTCACAATATATCACAAAGATATATAAATGATATTATATCTGTGATACAGAAAAAATAACAAAATTTAATATCTAATATTAAAAATAAAAAAGAGTAAAAATATATTAAAAATCAGAAACTTTATCTTTAAATTATACTCAGAATTCAGAAGACAGAATTGTAAAATTTTTTGCTGCTAATTTTTAAGTTGAAGTACTTTAAAAATATACATTAATGAAAATAAAAAAATTAAAAGGTAAAAATAGACTTAAATATTTCAAGATTATTTATAAACATGAGAATCACAAAAGTACCTTTACTTAAAAAAAAAAACGTTAAAGTCACTTAAAGCACTTTAACGTTATAATTAACGTTAAAATTTCTTGGGAGGAGGCGTGCTGCTTGCGTCTGTTGCTGTTAGCTAGGGAGGAGGCTGTTGGAAAAGCAGAGTTAAAGCCTAAAACATCAGTACATCACGATTCGCGTCATCACTTTTTAGAGTTAGAGAGGGGGCTGTTGAAGAGGGCCCCCCTCTCATAGTGGGCCTTGGGCAGGTACCTTGGGCCGACACTGGTTAGCATATTACTAGCAGAGAAAAACTGCGCGATGCGTAGTGATAATGTCCAGTAAATTTAGTGAGTTATAATATAAGGAAAGAGTAGGCAAATTTTATAAAGTTATATTACAATTGTGAAGAGTGAATGGAAAATGTTAAA
>JANZLF010000006.1:6822005-6841041 GCA_026546835.1 Erythroxylum foetidum | reverse complement strand
CACACACACACACACACACACACACACACACACACACACACACACACACACACACACACACACACACACACACATAAGTTCACCTTTGGGTGATACTTAAATACATATCCTTAATCCATATTGAAGCTAACAATATATATATACACACTTTAATAGACAATCAATCATACTCAAGCTAGTATGCATGTTATTTTTGGATATACAAACATATTCACTAAGTATATCGATAAGTATCTTTAATATTATTAATTATAAGTAATGATCCACCTTTGGGTGATTTCCTAGCATAATTTCGATTATTCAGTTTATCTTTTATGTCATTTATTAGCATCATCTAACATGAACAATTAAAAGAATGCATAATTAAATGTCTAAATATCTTTTCAAACAAGGTCAATTTGGTGATTAACAAGTTTTTAATACAATAAACATTTAATTAAGTATAAACAAAATTGGGAATTTAACTATAATGTTGGAAGTTCGTTTTGTAAAGTCCAAAAATTTTTAGGGACTAAGCTGTAATTTTTTATTACCAGATTGTAATGTTCCAAAAACTATAAGGACCAAAACGTAATTGACCATCTTCACCTTTTTGATTTTTGAAACAGAAATCACGATTTCCAACAAACTTCAACCCCAAACAACTTATGCTTTCCAACTAAAAATTGAATTAATTTTTAGGCAAAAAAACCAATTCTAAATATTTCACCATATAATCTTAATATATTTAATTATTTAACCATAAACCATTCATAATTGTTACCCATGAGATTTATTCTTGGTCCAAGAACACTATAATATTAAATAATTGCAGTAAACAATTCATGCAACTAATTGAACAAAAGCAAAATACACATTAAATTAATTATTTAATTCATATAAAATTATAGCGAATGCAATAAAATAATTTTAATTGCACTTTATAACCTTAAGTAATATTAATGGCTATCATGAATCCTAAAATTAACTTTAATGCAAGTCAATGTGTCATAATCTTGCCGTGTTACCACATGTAAATTTAAATTATATATAATTTTCTAAACAATATTTCAAGTCTAGAAATTTTCCAAAATCATTTATAATACAATCGATTCACTCCATTCAATTAGGATTTAAACTACAAGAGAGAGAAAGAAATACAAATGTTAGTTCATATTTAATATGTGTCTACAATTATAGATTTTTATTTCTTTTGGATGTAAACACCTTCTTTACTCAAAGAATTTATTCTCGCTTTCTCTTTTTTTCATTCTTTTTCAATAGTGCAAAAATGTATATATTTTATTATTTTTTGATAACTGTTGACTTAATTGAAGGAGAAGCGAATGATTCATATTAATTATATTCTCTACAAGCTTAGTAGCCATTATCTTGGGTTCACCTTATATTATAATCAACCTAAGTAATAAATTAGAATCAACCTAAGTAATACAGGTCACTTCTTTATGATAATTAAATTAATCAAAAATCATAAATTGTCATCTTTGTACTTTTAACTTTAGTCTCGTAGCTTACAAACTGCAATTATCACCAACTTGTCGCATTCGTCATACTTACCATATATTTCTGCTCAAGAAATATACTTCTACTTTTGTTCATATTGGCTCTGAGCCACCTCGTTCTTTAACTACTGTGCTTAAAATTATAGTGGCCATTCTTGATCCACGATTTGGAAAGTGAAAAAATAAACTTGATGTTAAGTTTTATCCTAATGATTTTCTGACGATCTCTAAGAGAGAGTGTAAACAGCACGGTGATCAGGTCCAATCTTGGGCAAGAGTAAGAAAGGCACTAGCCTAGGGCTAATCATAACTAGTTTTTTTCTTCTTTCTTTATTTTTTAAGGGAAGAAAGCAAGGCCTAAATAGAGGGTCTAGGAATTAAAACTTCACACATGTTCTTTAAGAGGATAGTAAGACATCCCGAAGGAGGAAATTGTAAAAAGGTAACATCGAAGGTGAAAGACATCGCATAAAAAGTTAACCAATCTGCGTAACGATTTCTTTCACGAAAAATATGACACACACGAACCGTCCAGAATCGTGTTAATAGTGTCTGAATAGTTTGAGTGAGTGAAGTATGATATATCATACCACAGGATGAGAGAATATTAATGATCTCTAAAAGAATCAATTTCTAATTTTAACCGCCGAAAACCTATATCCCATGTCAAAATCAAACCTAAATAAACCTCCTATAGTCCAGCATCTAATAGGGAACAAAAATTAATAAAATAGATGAAGCCTCCTTTCCAAATGCCTGAGCTATCTCGGAGGAGACCATCCGCTGAAATAAAACAAGTAATTTATTCAGTATAGGATGACCTTGGCCCTCGACTCTTGAATGCGATGTCCTACGAAGAGCTGATTTCTCGTACGTTTAAACCAACTATTGGCTATTGGCTATTGGCTATTGGCTATTGGCTATTGGCACGTCGTTTAAGAGGTTTAGGTGTTCATATATTTTATGTTCTGATTAATGTGTCGCTATAGTTGTTTAGTTCATTAGGAACCATGTAATTAATTGGCAGTTAGGGGTTGAAAGTTATAAAAGGCCAAAAGCGAAAGAGTGGCTGTAGTAGAGCAATCGCCTTCTGTTCCCTCGGCAACTTTATCTTCCCACTGACCATGAGAGGCTAACGTACGTTCCCTTTGCTCCATTACCTTCCTCTCATATGGCTTCCTTGCCTTCAGTTGCTCTCAGTCCCACTCTCAAGCTTGAAACTGAAGTCAAGAAACACCCCTCTGCTTCTTCTTCCATTGAAAAGGTACCCACAAACATTTTTCTTTCTTTTTGGCCTTGATACAATATTTCATCTCCTTCTCTTTAACTATCTATCTATAGTTTGTGTTTTTGTTCATTGAGATTATTTTACTTTTTTTCTAAGACCTATAGGGCTTCTTCTTTTACTTATGGGTCCAGAACTAACCGAAACGGGCACTTAATTAGCTTGTGGGTTTAGTGGAACTCAACTGATTATGCTGTTTTTGTGTCAGCTTTTCTTCTTGTTTAACTTTTTTCTCATACTAACTGTATCAGGAGTCTCAGAGCCGAAGCATTTCATATCAGAAGAGTTCAGTAAGTACCCAACTTGATGAAAGACCGGAACCAGCTAGGCCTTTGGATTTTGATGATCCCTTGTCTTTGATGAAAGAGGGCACTGAGATTGAGTGCGCTTATTATGTTTCCCTCTTAAAAGAATGCATTAAAAGGAAATGTCTCTCAGGAGCACAAATTGTTCACGCTCATATCGTAAAGACTGGAACCCAGAAAGAACTTTTCCTGATGACATTTCTTGTTAATGTTTATGCAAAATGTGGAGCCATGACAAGTGCTAGAAAAGTTTTTGACAATTTGCCTAGAGGAAACGTTGTTGCTTGGACGTCTTTGATGAAGGGCTATGTTCAAAATTCAGAGTCAGAGGTCGCCGCTGAAGTTTTTGTGGAGATGATAGAATCTGGGTCTTTTCCTTCGTATTACACTCTAGGAATTGCTTTAAATGCCTGTTCATCTTTAAGCTCTATCGAATTGGGAAAACAGTTTCATGCCTTCATTGTTAAGTATCGAATTGACCAAGAATTGAGTATTGGCAATGCTCTTTGTAGCTTATACTCAAAATTTGGGATCCTGAAATCTGCTGTCAGAGCCTTTAGAAGGGTTAGGGACAAGGATGTTATCTCTTGGACTGCAGTTATATCTGCTTGTGTTGAAAATGGTGCTGCTGCAATGGGATTGAGATTTTTCATAGAGATGCTTAATGAGGATGTAAAACCTAATGAAGTCACGTTAACCACTGTGTTGAGCTTGTGTTGTTTGATTATGTCGTTAGGACTAGGGAAGCAAGTTCACTCGCTGAGCATTAAACTTAGCTATGGATCAAATCGAAGGTTAACAAATTCTATTATGTACTTGTACCTTAAGAGCAGATGCATCAAGGAAGCAGAGTATCTGTTCAGTACAATGGAAACTGTTAACTTGGTTACATGGAATGCACTAATTGCAGGCTATTCGCAAGCAATGGAACTGGCAAAGGATGATGTTTCTGCGCATAGAAGTGGAACTGAGGCACTTGGCATGTATTTTAAGTTGAATCGCTCTGGCGTGAAACCTGATCTGTTTACTTTGTCCAGCATCCTTACCATATGTGGTGGGTTAGTGGCTTTAGAACAAGGGGAACAGATCCATGCCCAGACCATAAAATCGGGCTTTTTGTCTGATGTTGTTGTAGGAACTGCACTTGTTAATATGTATAACAAATGTGGAAGCATCGAGAAAGCAAGTAAAACCTTTGTGGAGATGTCTACGAGAACCTTGATATCGTGGACAACTATGATTACAAGTTTTGCAAGGCATGGACATTCTCAGCAAGCACTGCAACTTTTTGAGGATATGAGGTTGGCAGGTCTGAGACCAAACCAGATTACATTTGTTGGTGTTCTTGCAGCTTGTAGTCAAGCTGGAATTGTCAATGAAGCACTCGAATACTTCCAGATAATGAAAACAGAATACAAACTTAAACCTGTTATGGATCATTATGGATGCCTGATTGATATGTTTGTGAGATTGGGACAGATAGAGGAGGCATTTGACATTGTGAAGAAAATGGATTTTGAGCCAAGTGAGTTTATATGGAATCTCCTTATTGCAGGGTGTAGAAATCATGGGCATACAGAACTGGGTTTTTATGCTGCTGAACAACTACTCAAGCTCAAGCCACGAGATATTGAAACATATGTCATGCTCTTGAATATGTACATCTCTGCAGAGAGGTGGAAAGATGTTTCCCAGGTGAGAAAATTAATGAAAGAAGAGAAAGTTGGAAAATTAAATGATTGGAGCTGGATTAGTATCAAAGAAAAGACACATTCATTTAAAACTAACGACAAGTTGCATCCTGGAAATGCAAAAATATACAGATTCTTGGAGGAATTGCTTAACAAGGCAAAGAGTTATGGATATGAGTCTGGAGAAAACGTGGAAGTGGTTGATGAGGAGGAAGAGGCAGAGGAGAAGACCTTTTCTTATTGCGTGTATCACAGTGAGAAGTTGGCTGTAGCTTATGGATTGTTGCACACGGAAAAGAGTGCATCAATAAGGGTTGTAAAGAGTATAGGTATGTGCAAGGACTGCCACAACTTCATGAAGATCATCTCATTACTAGCCTCTAAGGAAATTATCGTTCGGGATAGCAAGAGGCTTCACAAATTTGTCAATGGACAATGTTCTTGCGCAGATTTTGCCGGAATCCTTTGATGTCTCTTCCTAAAACACACAGATTTTACATTTGTTTGCCACATGTTTGACATTTTATTTTTAGCACCATAGGATGACAAGTTTCGAAAATATCCTACTGTACTATTAGGAGCTAGTATCGAAATATCCTATCGTACTATTGGGAGCTTGTCCCTGGTGAACCCAATGTTGTAAGGCCGTTACCACTACTTCAGTAAATATTACGAGGTAAAGAAACTACGATTTCTTTGAAAATTGAGCTTAAAACACTACAAGAAATATGTAGTTTACTACAGAAAAAACTGTCAGTAAACGGAAGAATTTTGTCAGGAAAAGTAATTACCGACAAAATTTAACGTCGGACAAGGGTGTTGTTAAGATAGCCGTAGGTAACTTTAACGACGGACATTTTATGTGTGTTTCTGTCGGTAAAATATAGCGATGAAATGGATTTTCCACTAAAATATCAAATGAACCTTGGATTAAGTTACTTGGCAAGCTCCTCATGGAGACCTTTGTGTCTTGATTTTCAAACCAAAAGGTTGGAAAGATAGGTAAAGTAAGAGTTTGTTTAGAAATTAGGAGGGATGAGGATTTTTCATAGTCACTTGCTATTATGCAGTATTCTAAGTGTGGTGAGTTAGTTGCCTCAAAAATACAACTTACCTACTCCTGGAGTCCTGCAAAAGATAATTTTAAGTAATGGAATCCTATTAGGATAACCTTTACAACTAGAGAATAAACAGGGTTGATAGGAATATAGAATAATCCTTTATGTTTGATCATATTTTCTCTAAAAACACAAGCTTATGCTACATTCGATGATAATAATCTAGGCTAAGTGATTTTTCATAATAAGGAAGATAATGACTAAGTTCAATAAGTCCCAAGGGAATAATTCCTTGGAAACTCTGCTTATTAATAGTAACATGGAAGTGAATTCAAAGAAATTGATTATGGAGCATCATTCTAATATACATAGTTAACACTTATTTGATGGATTGAAGCGAAATACAAAAGTGGAAACTTGTAATGACTATGCTAGGTTGATAGATAAAACAAGCCATTTAATGCTGGTTTTGTATAAGTTTCTATTGTAAGGATAAAGAGAAAGTCAATTGGAAAGACAAACAAAAGGAAGCTTCAGTTGGTCTCTTCTTCTTGGCCTTTTTAAGGTATGTGTCTTCTAGCCTGTAATATAGAGAGACTCAATAGTCTTCATAAACAACAAGCCGTCAAGGATTTGGTGTTGTGAAAAAAATATCTTTTGGGCCTTTTAGAGACTAGAATCAAAGATACCAAGCTTGAAGATTGCTTGTATTTTTTAAAATAAATGAAGTTATTTCTCCAACCATTCTCTCTATCATAATGGGAGAATTGTAGTTTCTTACCAACCTACTCTTATTCAAGTTTCTAGTTTATGTAATTGTAGCTAAGTTCATTTAACTTGTTCTTTAATTAGGTCCATTTTTTCTTTTTTTATGTCCATTATTTATGAAACTAATCTTGTATTTTAGAGGGCATCGTTACATAATGACTTGAAGTCCTTACAAGTTAGCACTCATAATCCTTGGGTACTGACTAGGGACATAAATTGTATCATACACTCTTGGGAGGTTGATAGAAGTAAACTAGCTTAAAATTCCCTTACTAATAAGCTTTGTTTGGCTATTAATCAGTTAGGGGATTTTAGACTTGAATTTTGTAGGATAGTCGACAAGGCATTGATGAACACTATATGATTAAGCAGATTTCCAATTAGTTTTGCCAATTTTGGTGCCCTAGTATTTTTGGATCACTTGCTTAATAAGGTCTTCCTACTAACAAAGCTTCATTTCACTTTTATAAATACTTGCTAAAGTAGAAAGGCTATAAAGGAGTTGTAAGGTCTAGTATGAAAAAGTAAGTAAGAGGTTATACAACTTTTCAGTTAGTAGTTAAGCTTAGAGCTGGGAAAGAGGAACTTAGAGCTTTTCACATATATGTATACCTTGATTCTTTAGCTCAAATCAGAGTCTTGAAGGAGAAGCTTAGGTATTGGTAAGATGAACGCTATAAAGTTCCTTCCAATTTGTCATCAAAGAGTTAGAGCAACTTGCTTTTAATAACTATTCATATAGTTTAAATCTACATAACTTAAAGATAAAGTAAAAGGTTAGGGATAATTAGCTTAAAGATGGAGACAATAATACTATATTCTTCTATAACTAAATTTTATCTTGCAGAAATAACAACAAGATTAATTCTCTTTTTGATAAGGATCGTAACATATGTACTGGCTAGTTTTTAATCAAGGCAATCATTTACAATAATTTCAAATATCTTTTTAGTGAGTCTTTTTATGAATTTTCTTCTCAAGTGTTAAGGTTGGTAGTTAGTTTTGATTTAGATGTTAGTGTGAGGGATATTCTTACCATACACTTTTCCTCCTTAGATATTAGTTTTATTTTTTTAGCCTCAATCCTAACATATCACCTAGTCTTGATGGGTTTCATGCCTCATTCTTTAAGAAATCATAGTCAATTATAGGTGATTTATTTGTTGAAGTTGTTCAAGAATTCTTTAAAAGTAGAAAATTGCTTAAGGAGATAAACAAGATCTTTATTTGCGTTATATTCAAAATGAGAAATCCCAACTCTTTGAATGAATTTCATCCAATTTCATACTATAATACTATTTATAAGGTGATTCCCAAGTTGTCAACATAAATATTGAAGGCAATCTTAAAGCCTATCATTATCTCTTATCAAAATGCTTTCATAAAAGGTAAAAACATTGCAGATAATATCTTCCTAACTCAAGAATTCTTCAAAGATTATAATGTTAAAGTTTCTATTAAAAGTTATTTTTAAAGGTTGACTTCTCCAAAGCATTTGACACTAAGGATTAGAAGTTTATCATCAATTACCTATATGCTTTTGGCTTTCCAGAAACTTTCGTTGAGTGGATTCAAGCATGTAATACTTCCATTTTGTTCAGTATTTTATTTAATAAGGAACCGACTATAATGTTCAATGAAGCTAAGGGTATTAGATAGTGGGACCCTATTTTCCTATACTTGTTTATCTTGGTGGTAGAAATCCTCACTAGAATGATATAATAAAATATTAAGCTCAATAATTCATTCCATTATCATTATAAGTGTAAGAAGCTACATATATTTAAGTTAGCTTGTGGAGATGATTTGTTAATACTCTATAAAGAAAACTAAGATTCCTTTGAATTACTTATTAATTCTCTTTCTACATTTTCCAAGATGTTACAGTTAAAAGATAATTTAGATAAGAGTATTTTTTAAATTTTAGCTAGAATGCATGGGGGATTAAGCCTTATTTCTATTAGGGTAATGATCGAAATGATGCTTACTAAAAGAGTTTAGAGGTTATTCAATTACAAAGATGCAATTTAGTCAAATGGGTGTATATATATAACCTTTCCAATATAAGTTTTTGGGCCTTAAAAGTAAGTAGAGAGTGTTTTTGATCCATGGTGCAAATATTAAGGTAAAGGAAGTTACTTAACTTCTTCCTTAAAATTTTGGATAGAGATGGTAAAGAAATTTGGTTTTGGTTTGATTTTTAGTGTAACTTAGGACCACTCCATTTGATATATAAATTAAGCATTCTCTGTAATAGGATTCCTCTTAACGCTATGGTGGAGGAGATTGTTAATAGGGAAGTCTAGTTTTGTAATTTAAGGAATTATCAGTCATTAAGGCAAATTTACTAAGTTATAATTAAAACCTTGATATGTCAAATAGAAAATTTTGGATGTGGTATAATTCCAATAACTTTATTAATAAGCCATGTATAGAGATTTATAGACCTCAATTTCATAAGGTCATTTGGTCATATTTGATTGGAAAATTTCCTTAGTTGCTAAAGCACCCTTTATCTTATGGAAAGTAGTAAAATTAGACTAAAAGCTAAGGATAGACTGAATGGCTCCTCAGATCAACTTTGCTTTTTGTATCACTTATTACTAGAATCAATGCCTTGTTCTTTCAATACCTTTTCTCCCAAACTCACTGATCAAGAATTTTACCGTAACTCTATATAACATGTCCGGTGAGGCAATGATGTGAAATTATTGAATAGGCTAGTAATAAGAGCTATTCAAAGGGGAAAGATTCCATATTTCTTAGAACATCCTTTATATGTTGTATACATGCCTTGTAGAGGGAAATGAACAACTGACTTCATTATTTAGACATTACATCAGACTAAATTTATCCCCTTTTATATTGGGACAATCCTTAAACATTTGTTTGTATTAAATCTTTAAAGAATTCTTTCAAGTTAGTTTTTCCTGAGATAATCTTGCCATTCCTTATAATCTATTTCAAAATATTGCAATTCATACCACATAAGATCCCTTTCCCATATATTTCATTTTTCTTAAAGAGAAAATATTTAGTCTTATACAATACAAACAAATCATTAGTAGTAACTAAAATATTATCAACGTATAGAATAATAAGTAAAAATTTACTTCCACTAATCTTATCGTAGACACAACAACTAACAATATTTTCTTGAAAACCAAAAGATGCTATGGTATTATTAAACTTAATATATCATTTTCGGGAAGCTTGTTTAAGTCTGTTTAATGATTTATTAGGTTTACGCACTATATGATCCTATCCTGCTATAAAAAACCTTTAGGTTAGAACATAAAGTTTATCCTTAAGATCTCCACTTAGAATGACAATTTTCGCATCCATTTGGTGTAGCTCTAAATTAAATTGAACCACTAATTCCATAATTATTCTCAATGAGTCTTTCTTTGAGGCACGAGAAAAATTATCTTTATAATTAGTTTCATCTTTTTGAGTATAACCTTTAGCAACAAATCTAGGTTTACATCATTTAATATTGCCATTCAAGTCACTAGTAGTTTTAAAGACCTATTTGCTTCCGACTCATTTAAAACATTATTGAAAATTAGCAAGGTCTTATGCTTTTTTTTTGTTATATTTAATTTAACTTATCTTTTAAAGCATCAATCCATTTATTAGACTTATCACTTACTATAGGTTGTGAAAAATAAATTAAATCTTTGTTAATGTCATAATCAAATTCTAAATCTTGCAAATAAACCCCAAAGTCATCGTGAATAATTAATCTCCTTCTTATTACAAGTTTATTTAAAGTTATTCCATATGGTTTACTTATATCAACTAGTTGTAAATTAGTTTCATTATAAGGTGCTACTTCATCCAAATATTAACTATGATCATTTTGTTCTTCCAATATTGGGAAAACATCTGGTATAGATGTGGATATTGAGACATTTATGGGTAGTGGAACATTAAACCTTATTTTACTAATATGCTCAATACATTTTTTTAACACTACCACTAACTTCAACATTTTTAATAAACTAAGCTTCAACAATTCTTGGACTATGGTTTGTATAATAAAACCTATACCCTTTTCTCTAGTTAACCTATAAGTCAACTACTAACTGTTAAAAAATATATTTTATTTTTATGTGGATTATAAACTCCAGCTTCTATTAGGCAACCTAAAAATGTAAATGCCTCATATTATATTTCCTTTTTGTTTATAACTCAAAAGGATTTTTAAGGATTGCTTACTAGGAATCCTATTCAATAAATACATAACAGTTTTATGTGCATGGATCCACAAGATTTTGGGTAATAAGGAATAATTTTTCATACTCCTAACTATATCTATTAATGTCCTATTGTGCCTTTTTTCCATACCATTTTATTAAGGTATTTTTGGCCTAGTATACTATGCATATATGTTATATTTCTCAAGAAACTTTGCAAATAGACCTGGACATTGTCTTAATTTATCATATTATTAGTAATATTCACCACCTTTACCAAACTTTACAATTTTCACTTTCCTGTCTAATTGCCTTTTAACCACCTTTACAAATACCACGAGGGAATTTAAAACTTGAGATTTTTACCAAGTAAATAGACATATCCATGATGTGAAAATTCATTTATAGAAGTGATAAAATACTTTTCTCTACTAATGGATGGAGTGTCACAAGGTCCACTTGTATTGGTATGCATAATTTCAAGGTGATAAAGTACTTTTTAGATTGAAAGGGACGGTGCTTGTCTAGCTTAGGATCAAATGATTATTGTCACTTACTACGCAAAGATTAAAAATTATAGGATGAGTTAGGCTCTTACAATGATGATGTCTACACTTGTGCAACAGAATAAATGATATAAATTAATAATTTGATTTCTTATTAAGCTGAATAAGTCATACAGTGCTATTCCAATTCAAACTGTCTTAATGAATCCATTGTTTTTTTACTTCTTTTGTCCAAGAGGACAAGCAACAAATCTAGGTACTACACGTAAGATAAATGGAAACTTAAACCATGCTTGTTTGAAAAGATGAACTAACAACCCTTGCCATTCCACATAAATCTGGTTTTTTCTTTTATTTCTTATTCATCTAGTCGTGAGCTGTTACATTGCTCTTATCGTGACAAAGATCATCACATAGAAGCGATATGTTAGAAGTTAAATGAATATCTATGAATACATCCTAAGCATGCATCCAAGGTCATTCTTAACGCTTTATAGGCCTTGGGCAAAGTATAAAAATAAGAACCTAATAAATTGACAATATATAAACATGTAAATTTTAAAAGTATATTTTTATTTATTAAAATTTAATATCCATACATAAGTGACTCAATTCATAAGTCCACATACTCAACAAAATATTAAATGATCATAACATCAGCTAATGATATCTTACAAATTTCTTTAACAATAAAATCACTAAAAATAGTAATGGCAACAATTGAACAACAATATTAGACTGCAAAATACTAAGAGAATTGCACAAACAAACACATAAATGATTATGATTTATGAAAAAAAAATTCTCTATGCATTTCTAGATGCAAAATCATTAATAATATTATCAAGTTCAATATTATCCAACATATCCTTCTCGATACATAAAATAGCTAAACCGTTCAACCTTTCTTGTGACATTGATGACCTCAAATAGGTTTTCAATAATTTTAACTTTAAAAAACTTCTCTCAGCTGATGCTATAGTCACAAGTATAGTCAATAAAATTCGATAAGCTATTGAAACATTTAGATAATAATCTACAGCTTTACCAAATTCTAAAATTTCAATTGAAGACATTAACTCATTTGGTAAAGTCATTTGCAACACTTTTGATTAAAAAAAGATAATCTAAATCCACATCTGACACATTATCATGAGAAAAAGTTATAAAATTAGTGCAATATTCTCTTAATTGGTTATCATCTAACGACCTCAACTTCTTTGAATCAAATAAGAATCCAAAAATATTTTCAAGTGTCATTAATTGTTCAAATCTATTCTTCAACGAGATAATTAGCATATCCACAACAATAAGAAAGTAATTAACTCTAAAAAAATCCTCAGTTGATTGTACTTCTTCATCATGATCAATTTCATCAAATTGTCTTTTCCTAATAATGCAACATCTAGTTGGAAATGTAGGCTCTACATTTATCTAATGTGTAAGATTTTTGACAATATTCATATTAGAGCCAAACCTTTCATCTCTATATTTCTCAAAAAAATATCATCACACCTTCTAATTACTTTATGATAGCATCAATGCATATAGATTTAGACTGTAACTTTTACTCACCGTGTTAATAGCGAATAAGATATCATACCAAATAACCATAGCAAGTAAAAACTCAAAACTCCCAAGTACACTATCCAAACTTTTCGCTTCATTCTTTGACTTAACATCATCATAAGATCTAAATAATTCCGTCAAAGACAATCTTATTTAAGGAGCTTGAAATCCAATAACTTTAACACTTTTTATTTGACTCTCCTAACATGTGTTAGACATTGATTTCATAGTTAAGCCTAAAATATTATCAAATAAAACCTTCTACCTTTTAGTAGAACTTGAAAATAATGCATATATGCATTGCAAAACTCCAAAAAATGAAACAACTTTAACAAAAAAATGTGCCATATCTCTAAGAGTAAGATCAAAATTATGACAAGCATATATATATATATATATATAATGCTCTCGGATTTATTTCAAGTAATCATTTTTAAATTAGTGTTTTCACTTCATATTGAAACCATTGTTATAACCTTGACCCCTCACATTATATACATTAGGATCATGAGACTTAAATGCATTCCATAATTCATTGAAAAGTCCCAATCTAGATGTGTCATCTACCTTCAAGAACTCTAAAAAGTACTCCTCTATTTTTATTTTTTGATTTGACATATTCACATATCATACTAGCAAACTCATTTGTTCTTGATGAATCAAATCTGGGGTACAATCAAGAATAATAGAAAAGTATTTCGCCTCTTTAATGATCTCTATGATTGAACTTCTAACACTATGGGCTAACAGAGAAAACAACTCAGTTTGAATTTTTTGACTAAGATAATGATGATGAATTTTATGTTTTTCAATACGTCTAACATGATCTTGCATTATTACGTCAAATCTAGCAATCATCTCAATCAATCCTAAAAAATTATCTTGATAAAGTTTCTCATTGGATCCTCGAAATGTCAAATTATATTTAGTAAGATATTTCACAACAGAAACTATTCTTATCAAAACTTGTCTCCAATGTTCTTTCTCTTTTACAATTTCTTATTGCAAATCTTTATCAACTATTTGATTTTTGCTCAATCTTACTCTTATTCCATTCCAGGTTCTCATATTAGTCATATGCTCAATGCAATTCTGATGTTCTTTGAGTCTACCACTAAGATGCTTCCAATCTCTAAATCCATCATTTGCTAATGCACTCTATTTGCTATTAGATTTGAACAACTTGTAACCAAAACAATATACTTTATATATATGTATAGAATAAACCAACCATTTTTATCGCTAATCTCTCCATTACTCAAATTTCTATAATAATAAAAATATGAAAAATGTCGAAAGGTATTGTCTAAAGGAAACACAAGATTCAATTCTCTTATAGGCCCCTTTTTAACTAAAATGTCCCTTGCTTAATTATCAAGATTATCCTAATTTTAGGATCATAAATATCCAATATAGGGCTTACTTGCTCATTTGCCTTTAAATTTCCTAAAGTGGATACATTTGATACATGATCATGCTCCTTCAAATTTCAAATATCCTCATGAATATGAATCTCATCACTTAGATTTTCTTTATGTTGTTCAAAACTACCTTTACCTAATTCCTCATAATTATCACTAGAGAAACCTACTCTTTTAATAAATTTGTTAATTCCTCCTTTTTGGGATTCTATTAACTATCCCACTTGTTTTCTTTTTTTTTTCCCCTTTTTTCACTTCCAGACAAATGTTTTGAGGCAACATTATATAAACCAATTATAATACAATTGGAATAGAAAAAGAACAAAAGCACCTATATGGAATTAGAATAAGAATGCATGAACAACAGAACATCAATAGCTTGACAAAATATTATAAATATATATCAAGGATATTATATTTGTGATAGTTGAAAAAAGAAAGAACAAATTTTAATGATAGATAAACACCAATTTCTAAAAATACAAGAAATTAAGATACTTAGGAGTAAATTATATTATAATCTATTAACTATTCTAACTTTTAACTATTCCAAGTTTGTCAAGCCAAATATTATCCTATTGTACAAGTTGTGAAAATGATTGAATATTATTTTGTCAAGCAACTAGATAAAGGTCTAAATTATTAATAACTTTTATAAAATTTTAAGTAATAAAGATTTTATTTTATGGTAACTAACATATGGTAAATGTAACATTATGTTCCCATACTAAAGGTTAGAACCCTAAAATTTGGTACATGTGAGATTAAAGAGAGATTGAGAAAAATGCATTTCATGCTCATGCATAATGTTAGCACACACATATGTGAAATTGATTATTGCACAAATTAAAATGAAATGTTCATGCACTCTTTGACATTTCCGGGTATAAATGATTGTTGTAATGTGAATATGATGTGAATTATGGTTTTGTGTCTTAAAAATTGAGTGGGAATGTATAAATCGTGAATTAAGGTTTTTGGTGAAAATTTGGGAATTTTCTAGAATTTAAGGGTATTTTGGACTAGGAAAATGCCAAGTGGTAGAACAATTAGTTAATAGTGATAAAAATAAATGTCAAATGGAAGTAGAAATTTTTATATGTGACATTAAGATTTAATGACGTATGCCATTGAAAATTGGAGACAAATGGACTAAACAATTAAGTAGTATTAAGCATGAATCATTGAAGTGAAAGGTGTCATGACACTTGTCATGACACCCACCAAGTGTTTTTATAAAACCTATATTATTTCTATTTGAAAGAGATTTTCGTATACTTCATCCCTAACAAAGACACTCTCATCTTCTCCATTCTCTTCATCTTCAAAACTTACTCTCACCTTACCATGTTTGATTTTTATTCAACTCCTCCACTTTGTTTCTTCAATATTCGTTGTATTCTCCTTCTTTTTGCTAAAAGGCCTAACCAATTTCACCTTGAAAGTTGATTTTCGTGCATGTTGGAGGAGCTAGGGTTTCTTGGTGACTTGAGGGAGCTTTGGAGCTAAACATGTAAGTAAACTTTGTTTCCCATGGGTTGTCTTAGTAGAAACATATTTGATGATAGTTATAGGTAAAAATGGTCATGAAATGAGGCTGAGTACACGTTAAAAATGTGAATGAGGAATGTGGTAGATTCATTCCTTGTTTTTATATGGGTGATGATTAATGATTCATAAATTGATATAGAAATGTTTTAGAGTTAGAATGAAGTGCATAAAATTTGAATGTTGAATGGATATTGTTATGTTATGTTTTTGATGGATAAAGACATAGATAATTGGTTTTTTTAGGAATTGATTGGATTGGGTACGGAAGTTAAAGAAGATGCAAGTATGGTGTTTTGAAAAGAGAAGAATTAAGATGAAAATTTGGATACAAATTGAGAATGGTGTTTAAAGTGGCGGGAATATGCTTGCTATAACAATTCCACTAGATATGCTTCTGTAATTTAGCCATAACTTGTTTTGTAGCTATCTAAATGAGATGGTTTTTTATATGGGTTAAAGTAGAGACATAAGGATACATTTTTCATGAATAAATTGAATTCAAAGTCCGTCCTTAAGAGTTTGTAAGTTTGACTTGAAGTTGAGTATTGAGTGTAGAAAGTTGGTGATGAATGTCCATATATATGTATGTTTTGTTGTTAGTGTTTATGATCAATCATGAGCTATAATTTAGTTATGGATTATATTGAGTTGAAATGGAGTTAGAATAATGGATAAATGATGAGTATTGAACTATAAATGATAGACTAAGCATGAGAAATTGAATGTTGTAAGTAAAAAGATTTGGATAAATGATGAGTATTGAACTATAAATGATAGACTAAGCATGAGAAATTGAATGTTGTAAGTAAAAAGTTAGAAATCTGGAAATCATAGAAAGCAATTGAACATACATTGGTGCAAGAGGCATAACTTTTTCTATAGAACTCTGATTGAGATGATTTAGGTATGGTGTTAACTAGAACTCCGAGATCTACAACTTCTATGAAGACTGCAAAGTGATATTTTGACGTCTAAAGGGTCAAATGTTCAAATTGCTGTAAGTGACCCGTAAAGGTTCGTTTAACAGACACAGATTTCCATTTAACAGACATTCACGGGTCAAGTGACCCTAATTAAGGCTTAAATGGGTCTTAAAGTGAACCTAGAATTATCCTTGATTTATGGGACTAAAGTATGATAGGTTTTAAGTGAAAATGAAGGTTAAAACTTAGTGAACGAATGGATGAAATGAAAGTATCAAATGCATGAGTATAATGGGAATGAAGATGTTTATATGATTGTAGTTATGTTCAAGTAGGTTGAGTAATATGTAATAAGTGATTAATTATGAATGAGAATGGGTTATTATGAGATCATTTAAGGTTAGAAAAGAGATGACGAGAAATTGAGTTATGATATAGCGTAATCAAATGTTCTTGAGATGTAAGCTTATGAATAAGCTAGACACATACAAGGTTAGAGATTGAATAGAGAATTTTAGAATGGTCATGTGTAAATGAAGTGTAAGTCTAAGTTCAAGTAGACAATATGAATCATGAATTGAGAATGAGCATAAGATGTGAATTTAGAAAATATACCCGAGAATCGTCATTGAACATACATTATACATTACACATATACATGTGTGTAAAACTGAATGTTTATGTGATTGTGCAGTTATTAATGTGTATGCAATATGTGTTTTACATAATGGTGATATAGGATAGAACGTCTGCATCTAGACGTTTCTAGATCATGGAAGCAAATGCAAATCTGGAGCATACTGTGAGTAAACCTAGATGGTTTCATTTCATTGTTTGTTTTATGTGAATTTTGATATTGATTAACTACTGAATGATTGTATAAATGAGATTGATTGTGTTGGATTCCGAACAGAAGATCCGATGATTGTGATAATTGATGAGATATTGAACTGTTGCTTGTAGGTGAATGAGATGAACTAAGTGTACTTAATGTGATTGTTACATGTATTTTGAATGTGCATTTGCATGTAAGTGAAAGTGTGATTCTCAACTTAATGTTGAATGCTGGACTACGGTCCGATGATATGTGAAAGTAAATGAATGTGGATCATGCAAATGTGACTGATGCATTTCATTTCATGAATGCATGAAACATAAAGGGAGTTATGACTAGAGTAGCCAACGATCAGAGCTTAAAGCTCAATGAGTGAAAATGATCCTTGAGCTCAAAAGTGATTCAGAGACTCAAACTTAATGTTTAATGAGCCTTTTATCCCCCAAACGGATAAGGGATAGTTATCAATGAGCCATATACGGGACAGTTTAAGCACTCAATCACAACAATAATAATAATTAGAAAGTGGGGCTCATGTGCACTGCATATGCATAATATGAATGATTAAAGTGTATTGAGTGTGTGTGATATGAAATGATGTGAATGTGAATTATGTGTTATATGATTGGGTGAGCCATCGATGATGGTCACTCATTAAGTTCGCAAAACTTACCTAAAATTTGCAAATATTTTTCAGGATCAGAAGAATACCCTGTTAGGCAAACAGAAGTATACCTTCATCTTGTAAGTAAAGGATAGAGGTCGGGATCAGTTTGTTTCTGCACTTGTATTTTCTTATTTTTGTATCAATTTGAGTCTTCCGTAATTCCTGTAACCTGTATATTTGAAGATTTCTAATTGCAATAACTTTCCAAAGTGGAATGGTTTATAATTGATTTTATAATTGATTATAAAGTGTACTAATATTATGATTATAAGTATTTTGTCTCAAAAATGGGCCCAAGTGTAAAGTGAGATTTTGATGAATTATGTAATGGCTGAAATGTTGTTAATGAAAATATTTATGAAATAAAGTGTGGCCAATTTTACAATTGATTTCTACATACGTGTGCATTGCTTTGTTTGAAAAAAAATGTACCAAAAGTCAAGTGGTTGACTATTTTAACATGTCACTTTCACGGGATACGGACTCGAATATCACCCATGATGTCGGGTTCGGGTCTTGCGAGAGTGGAGTGCTACACAACTCCTCAAGGAAAACATCTCCATACTCCTGTAAAAGAGAAACAACACTACTAGGCAAACAAGGGTCAAGGTCTCTTTCATTAAAATGAACTTCCTTGTACAAAAGTACAAACAAACATCTCTTTTCTACACAAGCAACTCTTACATCTCTCATTTTTTCATAGAATTTTTGTTTCTTTCTACCCTCTCTCTCATTTGGGCCTTTTAATTGAATTTC
>JANZLF010000006.1:6786895-6820602 GCA_026546835.1 Erythroxylum foetidum | reverse complement strand
GTTTCAACTTATAACTTCCAATATTTCACATATAACCCATCTTGCACATAACTATCTTTTCTACTTCATTTCAAATGCAAGAATTCTTCTTTTCTTTACACATGATAATCGCCAAAATTTCTCATTTCATATTTCTAAATTCCAAGAAAAGTACAGGGTCCAATAAATTTAATAATAAAATACAAACTCAAAATTTTATTAATACTTCACACTACGCAATTTGCTGGAGTTGGGCACCTTACAAAACTTTTACATCTTTATTTCACTCCCTTTTCTTTTGATTTTTTTGTATTATGCACATATAATGGTAAAATGGCCATATTTATAAAGAAAACAAAGTTAATTATTACCAACTATAATTGCCAACTTCAACTTCACTGTTCAAAGGAATTCAAAATCAATTTGGTTTGATATTTTGACCAAGTCAAATATAACAAATTTTAACTCATAATTTAGAAATATTCATTAAATCAAGTTTAATTTCTAACATCTTCTCTTAAACTTGGTTTAATCATTCTGAGCATGGCCTTCAACTTATAAAATAGCTTAACTTTTAAAGGCTTCGTGCAAATATCTGCTATTTAATCTTCAGATGCACAATACTCAACTATAATTTCTTTACCTTTAACCATGATGTTTAATGTCAATATGCTTACTTTGACCATGGAATAATAGATTCTTTGGTAAAGGGATTGCTAATTTATTATCGAAGTAGATTATCGTTGGACCATCTTGTTGGTGTTGTAATTTGCTAAGCATCATTGGTAGCTAAATCACTTGATTATCGTAATTTGTTAATGTTATATACTCTACTTCTGCAGTTGAAAGAGTAACAACTTGTTGTTTCTTTGAAGATCAAGAAAATGCTCCAAAATTGAGATGAAAAGCATAACCTAAAGTGCTTTTTCTCTTTTCAACGTCACCAGCCCAATCATTATCTGTATTATATATTTATTGTTTGAATAAAATATGTCATCATCAATCGTGCCTTTAATATATCGTAAAATTTGTTTTGTGGCTTACTAATGAGATTGCCATGGTGAATCCATAAATCTACTCACGATTTCCACTTCGTAAACAATATCTAGCGTAGTTTTAGTTAAATACCTCAGATCTCTAATAAGTCTTCTAAAATTTGTCGCATCAACCAAATCACCACTGCCATCGTTTACAAGCTTTAATCTTTCTTTAACTGGTAGTAAAATTGACTTACACGTATCTATCTTGAATTTCTTTAAAATACCTTTTGCATATTTTTGTTGTGAAATAAATATGTCTTCATTTGTTTTCTTTTCCTTGATACCAAGAAAGTAAGACATTAATCTCATTTATGTTATCTCAAAGCGAGCAACCACATCCTTCTTGATTTCTGACAATAGTCTTAAATTGTTACTAGTAAAGATCAAATCATCTAAATGGAAATAAACTATAACAATGTCTCCTTCCTTACTGATCTTGATATACAAAGTGTATTCATATGGACACTTATGAAAGCCATGTTCATTGAAATAAGTATTAATACGAGTCTACCATACCCTTGATGCTTGTTTAAGACCATACAACGTCTTCTTTAACAAACAAACCCTATCTTCTTCTCCTTACTTTACATATCCTGGTGGTTGCTCAACGTATACTTCTTCTTCAAGTACACCATTCAAAAAGCTGATTTGACATCCATTTGATAAATCTTCCGATTACTTTGAGTAGCAAGTGAAATGATTAAACATACAATATCCAATCTTACAACAGGTGAAAATACTTCAAAATAATCAATACCTGACTTTTGCTTGTATCCTTTTGTAACTAATCTTACTTTAAAGCGTTCCATTTCTCTATTGGGCTTTTACTTTGTCTTATATATCCATTTAACGTCAATAGGCTTCTTTCCTTTTCGTAAAGTGGTTAACTCCCATGTTTTATTCTTTTATATGGCATACATTTCTTCATCCATTACTTTAATCCAACGGCCGTCATTCACTGTTTCCTCTAACAATATTGGATCACAATCTATATAGAAAACATAATGGGTCATAACTTCATCATCATTGTTATCATCACTTACTTGATAATTTTTTAAATAAGTAGGTAGATGACGTTCTTGTTGTGAGCACTTAAGTGAAGGTGAAATAGAAGAAGATGAAAAAATCAACATAAGTTGGCTTTTTAGGAACTGGAGGTTAAGATGACTCTCTAGTTTGATTAGTCGTTTCTAATTCATTATTTATAGACACCAATACTAGCAATGATTTCTTTTCTTTTTCTGACTAATCCCATACTCCATCTTCTTCAAAAGTAACATCTTGACTGATGATCACTTTTTGAGTCTTTGGATTATAAAGCTTATAACCTTTTGTTTCCATGTTGTAACTAAGAAATATACATTTTTCTACCTTTTCATCTAGCTTCTTTCTCAACTTATCAGACACATATGAATATGCTATGCAACCAAATACTCTTATATGACTAAGATTAGGCTTTCGTCCACTCCATGCTTCTTGTAGAGTTTTATTACGAACTCTTTTTCTAAGATACCTATTAAAAATATAGAATGCACAAGCCACAACCTTTGCCTATAAACTTTTAGGTAACTTCTTACAAAATAACATGCTTCTCGCCATATCCATGATAGTTCTCTTTTTTCTTTCTACCACTCCAATTTTTTAGGAGTTTACCTATTTGTCAACTGATGCTTAATTCCATGCCTTCTTAAGAAGCCTTCACAAACAATATATTATGTGCCTCTATACATTCTCAAAGTCTTAATAGAATAACCACTTTGTTTTTCATTATACGTTACATAATTCTTTAGTACTTCACATGCCTTAGATTTCTGTTTTAAAAAATTAAGACATGCCTTTCTACTATAATTATCAATAAATGTAAGAATTATTTGTTACCTCCATTTGATGGAACCTCTGCATAACATAGACATGAATGCACGAGCTCTAGTGGACATTTGGCTCTCCATACCTGCTTTGTAGGAAATGGATCTCTATGCTTTTTCCCATTACACATGATTCATAAATCTAGTCAGGAACTTGAATGGTTGGCAAGCCCACAACCAACATTGTGTTTGAAAGAAACTTAATGCTTTCAAAATTCAAGAACCTAAGTCGCATATTCCATAGTCAATTATCATTGATAGTCATAATATTATAGTAAGAAGTATTATTACAATTGAGGTATGTTAAAAATAGATGACTGGTTGTCATTCTAGTATTTAGAATCATTCCTTTTTTTATATCACTCATGATACATCCATCTTTATTTAAGTGTAAATCATAACCCTTTTTAATAGTTGTCCAACACTTAATAGATTCTGGAAATGAGTAGGAGCATAGTATACATTAGAAATATAATTTAAAGATCCATTCTTCAATTTTATAGCAATCTTTCATTTTCCCAAAACTAGAATTTGGTAGTTATTGGCAAGCATTACTTAAGAATTAAAGGATTGATCTAATTCACAAAAAACTTCCTTGCTTCCATTTAAATGATTGTTGCAACTCGAGTCTAACAACCAATGATAGTAATCACTATTATTGGTTTCATGGGCAACCATCAACAAGGTCTCTGTGTTATTATTCTCATCGACTCTAGCTCAATTATCTTTATGTTCTTATTTTCGAGCATGACGTTCTCTCTTATAGTGACCATGTTTTCTGCAATTATGGCACTAAATGTGTGACTTACACTCAAATTGATAATGAACAAACTTTTTGCACTTGTAACATTGAATATTGGATTTATCTTGAGGAGATTCATTCTCTCATGCTTTTGGTCCAAAATTGGTTCTGAAATTTTTGCCTCCTTAGCCTCTAAAATTTGAACTTTTTAAAGTATGCTTTGTTTTGCCCATTGCAGTTTCCTTCTTATTTCTCAAATTTACTTGGGCTTTTTGAACTTGCTCTGTTATATTTGGTGATCTTTCATTCATTCACATTTTACGATATCCTAATGATGCTTACAAATTATTGAGAGTCATGGACTCTCAACCTTTATACTCTTCAATGGCTATGACAACATAATTAAATTAACTTGTCAATATGTGCATGATCTTCTCCATGATATCTTTCTCTGTAATTTTATGACCATTATTTTTCATCTCATTGATTAAATTTTCCATTCATAAAAAATAATCACAAATACTTTCATCTTTGCCTTGCTCCATCAACTCGTATTGGCTTTTAAAACCTTACAATCTTGTTCGTTTAACTATGTCAGTTCCTTCATATGCTTTGAGCAGAATATTCCAAAACTCCCTTGCTATTTTAGCATGAATTTTTTTTTAAGAATCGACAACTTAACATATTGAAAAATTAAAAACTAGGCTTTATCATTTAATCAACAATCATGAAATAGTTGTTGTGATTCTTTGGTTGTCAATTTTTCTTTTTTTACTAAGCTTTTCTTCAAAATTTCACCATACTTGTTGCTTCTCAAATATAACTCCATCAAGTGTTTCCACATCACAAAATTGTTTTTGCCATAAAACTTGAAAATTGATAATTGCATTGGTTAAACTTGATGAACTTGAAGTCATCTTGATCTAGTTGAGCACGCTAATTGAGTTTTGATACAAGATGTTAGCAATTAAATCAATTAATTGCCTAAAAAATAAATTTGTTAATAAAATATACACTTAAAATTTTATTTACACTTCACATTACACAACTAGTTGGAGTTAGGTATCTTACAAAACTTTCACACCTTTACTTCACTCCCTTTTCTTTTGACTTTTCGTATAATGCACATGTAATGGCCAAATGGCCATATTTATAGAGAAAATAAAGTCAGTTATTATCGACTATAATTGCCCACTTCAATTTCATTGTTTAGAGGAATTTAAAATCAATTTGGCTTGGTATTTTAACAAGTCAAATATAACAATTTACAACTCGTAATCTACAAATATTAATTAAACCAAGTTTAATCTCTAACATGGTATTATGGACATGTAAAAATTGGTTTCTTTCAATATGCTTTAATTAGGGATGAGCATTCGGGTAATTCGGGCCCGACCCGAATTATCCGAAATTTTTTTCATTTTATCTGGCCCGAACTCTAAATTTCATTACCTGAACTTACCGGGCCCGAATTACCCGAAATTTTATTCGGGTAAAGTCTGAATTACCCGAAATTTTGTTTGGTTCTCTTTCAAAAATTACACAAAATAACTAAATACTTGAATTACATTTTCATATCTCAACAAATAGTTGAATTCACTAATAATATAACCAAATATTTCAATTAACTAGCATAATTAATCTATTAATTCTACAAGAAAATAGCGAAATGTATTTTCATAATTTTGTTAAACTTAATTCGGGTAATCCCGTCGACCCGAATTTTTTTAGAGTAACCCGTCCCAGCCTGAAAATAATTCGAGTGATACCCGACTCGGCCCGAATTATCCGAAATTTAACATTTTCTTATCCGAATTACCGGACCGGCCTGAATAATGCTTACCCCTAACTTCAATTAATTAGTCCATTGCTATTTTTGACAGGCTTCCACTTTTGATAGATCAAATGAGCGTTAGATTCGAAAGAGTCCAAGCCGAACAAGTTAAAATACGTAGCGGCCAGGGCTAGCCAATCTATCTGGGCCGTCATGTGTCAAATAAAATAGTCCACCCTTAGCGTATGAATTTTCTTTAGTTCTTCTCTTCAACATTATTCTATAACAAAGTAAGTTGACGGACTTCTAATGGTGAAAACGGTGGTCGGAGACGAAATCCGACTCGGTTTAATCGAGGATCGCCTCAGCCAATCCAGTCTCACTTCTCAGGTCTTGTTCTTACATACGTACACTCTTTCTCTTGCTAGAGTAGACGAGAACGTTGATTAGCGTTACAGCTTTTGATTTAATTTACCAGGTAGGTCTGGTAATAGGGAAGCTGAGCTCCTCCTTAGACCGTGGCTTCGTATTCGATTTAGTGCCCACGCCCCCCAACGATGCCGGGGAGCCGCCTTGTTCCCTCATCGCGACCACCACAACCAAGGACGACAAGAAAAGGGGTTCCAGATCTAAATCGCAGGCCCTCGATACCTCCACTTTGGTCATCGATAAGGATTGGGTCGCCGAGCATTCCCGTCAGGTGAAGTTCTCCTATTCATGTCGTTTATAGATTTTCAATCTATATTTGTACCATTTGTGTCTTTTTTTTTTTTTTTGAAAATCATTTGTATCTTATATTTTTAAGCAACTGCATTGGTTATAGGTTTCAAGAATGTTGCTAGGTGGCATGAATGTGGTTGGCATATATGTATGGGTTAGTGATAGCTCTTTCAAGAATTCTACCATAACCCTTTGCCAGGTATTTCTTTTGTCTTGTTAAAATTTCACCGAATTTATAACTTCTACTCTTATTACTGACGAACCATAATTATTGTTAAATTCCAGTTTTTCTTATCATCTTTTATTTAATGTTGTAATGTATTTATTGAATTGATTGAATTGATACTTTGCACACGATGTCATCGCTTTTGCAGACAGTGAAGGAAGTTGGGGAAGCTGCAGCCATCTCAGAGGCAGGCGGGGATGAAAGGTTGCTTATTCATATATGTTTTAGTCCAAGGAGGTATTTACTTGTCTGCATTCTGTGGACACACTTCAATTCTTACCCATAGAACGTTATGTCCTAATGAACTCATTCTACTTCAAGTTAATGCTGAATGATGAGTTAAAATGTGTAGGTGGACTTGTCGAAACTGCACTTTGTCTTCAAATATTACATCAAATAGCTTACGGCCTTGTGATTTCAAAATGGGAAGGGTTTTAAGCTCCCTACAGACCTTTAAGTGCATATATAACTTTGAACTAAGGTAACTGCATTTTTAGCTCTCTCTCTCTCTCTTCAAAATTTCAAAATCTTTCTAAGTGATTCATGTATTCTTTCTGTGCATTGATGCACTGCAAGGACATATCTAGATGATGAAAAGTATAATAAGAAAATTTGCCACTGAATTCTGGCATTAAGTATGACAGGTAGTTATGATTATATAAAAAGATCTTGTTTATAGTTATAGATCTTGAGAATCTTATAAAAGTCTTCGATTACCTTACCTAGAAGCATTACTGAGTTAAAGATCACAATTACGATTATCTCTGTTATATTACTCTATTGCTGAATATTATACTGTAGTTTTAATTTTGTCAGTTCATTGGTTATTTTTATAGTTGTTTGATATTCAAGAGGCAACAAATTGTTGGGACTAGATTTTCCAATGATTGAAACTTGTGTGTTAAGCTCTACTTTTCCAGGTTACCTATATTTCATGACAATGCATCGGATGCTCCTTCGTTCAGTGCAATTCTTCGTCAGGGAATTTCAGTTCATGCAAAAGAGCTGAGAGGTGCCAAGGCAATAATTGATGGCAACCTGGTGAGAACATGATTTGCTGTTTTACCCTTTGTAAATTTGTCAAGGACATGATTTTAGGGAATGAATCATCTTTGATGCTAGAATATGTCAACTGAAAAATGATTCACAACAGCTTTGAGTTGTGAGATTTCGCAGTAAGATGGATTTGATGCATCATGTCCAAATGTTTCCAACCGTTGTACCTAAATTCAAAACTGATGCTTCTTAAATGTGGTCTGGATGGATGCTGGTGAAACATGAACTGCTAATTATTCTTATTACACATATGGATGTCTGTATGGACGTGTGAATAATGTTGTTGAAATATATTTTCACTTAAATAGGCCTAGAACAGATACTATGCATAATATATGGCTTTAATACTGTGGGACAAAACTATTAAAAGTAATTTATCTCATGCTGTCTTCTCATATTAGTTATTTTCATCTCTTTGTACTTTAGGTGGTTAGTGAAGACACTTGTACAACTGATGGTCCACATGAAATTGAGTTGCTTGTGCCATTCATGAAGGATGTATTGGTGAGAGGTGTGTTGGAAATTTTCGCAAGTCGTTCTTAGATGGTACATTTGGTGATCTGCATGTGTTTTCTTCAAACTTGTGATATTTTACCTGATTTTGTAAAGCAAGCAGCCAGAAAAATATTGCTGGGCTTATTCTCTTCGGTGGATCCGTGTGCTCTTTTGCATACTTAAACCCTAAGGAAACAGTTTTACAAGCTACTGCTGATATAAAGGTGTTTACCGAGTTTCTCCTTAGCCCTAATTCTATCATATGATTGAGGTATCTTTCCTTGAACATATTATCAATAGCCTGTGCAGGATTGGTGCTTGTTCTAAGTCATGGTTCTTAATAAACATGCATATTGGTTTGCTTCTCAAAAAAAGTGACAAAAGTAAACAAGAAAATAAGTTTCTAGTTCCACATATCTTGGTAAAAACATGCAAGCACTCCTATCTTGACATTGAAAATATGTCATTCTCAAATCAAACCGTGAGAATCGGATTTGACTTGGTAGTTCACATATAGGAAAAAGCAGCAGATAGGTTTTTCACTTCTTATGTTGACACTAATTGCTAATTAATTGGAGCTTGGAAAATTTTGAAGTTTCTTCCTTGTTCTCATACCATGTAACTTTTTTCCTCACAAGTTCTTGAAACTGTACTAGCAGCTAGAGAAATGATATAGTTCTCAGTTGAATCTCTATCTATAAGAAGGTGAATTTGAAAATTCTAGGTACGAAGGTGATTTTGAAAATTTTAGGTACGAAAATAGAATTTGTCACGGGAGTGCAATTACAAAATGTAAGAGTGTTCTTCCAACAAATTCAATGCTACACAGCGATGTTGGCTATTAAATATGGGATTTTTTGCTGGATCAAATTAATTTACAATGCAAGCCATTCATTAGCCAACTGATAGTGTATTTGGATCTTGAAATTATTCCAATATGCTTGTTTGTTTTATTTTCAGGATGATATCATCAGGAGTCTAAAAAGCAGACTTGATATTATATGTGATGAAGCAGATGGAGGTCTTGATCCAATTGATGGGAATAGCAAGGAACTACACAAAGAGAAATTATCTGAAAAGCCTGTTTCAAAACTTGTTCCACACTTGTTGAGGTGTGTAAGAGCGTTTTGTTACATCCTTCTGCTCACAAAAAATGAAGAACTTGAAATCGGTGATACAACAATTTTTTCAATCATATGTTCAAAATTTTAAATTCTGCTACAGGAATACTTGTGGTCTTTCATTTCCACGAAGAGTTTTCATTCCTTGGCTGGGGAATGCATTTATCTGTGATTACTTGCAACAGTCAGAGACACTGGAGGTTTGTGAATGGGTTTCTTGAGCAAAATATTTTCATATTGTTTTGGGCGCATGAAGTGCTCTATTCCCTAAATTCTTGTTTTTCTTTGATTTTGTTAGATTCTAAAAGATCATTGTACTGAGTTGATGTCCATCGATGTTCCGGCTGATTCATCAATAATTCTTCAACCTGAAGGTGAGGCTTCATTATTCATGAATAAATCATTTTGGGATATTTCGGTCCCTCGCTATTCCACACCTAACTCATCTTCCGAAAAGGGTGGAAAAGTTGAAAAAAGAACTGCAGAAAGTAGTGGAAGAAAGGCTTTTGGATTAAATCTATTGGCTGCTATCTTCTTCCTTCTTCTATCTGTCTTGCTAGGGTTTGTGTTTGTCAGGCAATCATAGCAAGTCTCATTTGATTTTGGTGAATAGTATTGTATGGGATGGCCATTCACAAATTTATTTCGTGCAAGTCTATGTTTAACAGTTGAGTCGTAACAAATGGATCGAAAGGGATGCCATTCTGATAGTATCAGTTTCATTTGGATGAGCTTCTTATCGTTATTAAACGCCTTTTGTGTCAAAATTGCACAAAATTTCAGTAGAGCATTTACTCAGGTCACCACCTCTATTGTTGAGAAGGTTCTTGCTATGTATATCTGCATTTCCTTCTGGGTGCTTCTCAATTAACATCTGTACCAGTGTCTAAGGACCACGCTATTTTCAATTTCTCATGTACTGAAGAAAAAGGGGAACGTATATGAGAAATTCTAAATCTGCCATGGCTTCAATAAAAACATTAAATGAAAGGGCTTAGGTATCATATTTGGAGCTTTGAAGTTATGCGTTGTATTGTCACATGGAAACAAGCACCTTGTCCAAATTAACTAAGGACCATGACCAATCACTTACAATGTGCATGTTAAGAAACTAATACGGCTAATCTCTGTCTCTTGCCGAAGAAAGAGATGGGACATGGAGTAATCCGCCAAATGCTATGGAGTAAAGTCAGATAAATTAAGATATGGAGAAATCGGCCAAATGCTACTTAATGAAATGCAGGCCTATACCCCTTCAAAGAGACTAATCATCAAATGCTCATTCTAAGGAGTAACCTTCGCAACAAAAGCTTCCAATAGAGGAAGACATTTCACATCCAGAAGAAAGAGCATCATGTCAGAATGTTGAAAACAACTAAACACCATCTATTTTTGTTTCACCCAAACTCCATCAGAAAGAGCATCATGTCAGAATGTTAAAAACAACTGAACACCATCTCTTTTCGTTTTAATCAAACTCCATTTGTTCATACTAAACTCAACTCAATCAATCATCTCCTGCCAGCCGAGAGGTGTGAGTTGTGGGTCAAAGGGATAAAAATGCACTAAAGTCCTTTTCTCCTTCCAAGTTGTGAACCCCTTCTGCAGGCCTCACCTGCCAATATTAGCATTAGTTGCCTTTTGTTTTCTGCTTTAACCACACGATAGACGTACTAATTACTTCAAAAGAAATAATGGCAATGACACTAACCAAGTGAAGGGTCTTGATACGATGCAATCGGTGCAGCGTTGGACCAGCAGAGGCGTCCATTTCTACACGTCAAAATAAAGGTGGGCTAACAGCAGACAAACAAAGACAAAAAAAACACATAGGAATAGGATGCATACCGGCGTCAGATTTTGTAGCATTTAGGAAAATGGTGCCTGATTCTTGATGAAGTTGCAAGACTTTTCATTATAAGGAATAGTACATTAATTGAAGAATCTTGAATGTATAATTCTTACGGAAATACCTATTACAGATCTGTTTATGAACAAATTAATTCTTTTCTCCAACCATTTTATTTACAAATGCTTTTAACGGATTAATTAGCATTTGTTCACTTCAAATCCTAATAGATAAAGAAATAATCAATTAATATCCTTTATAATTTAATTTGACACATTTATTAGATAATTAAACGTAACTAGTTACTCCATTGTGTTATATTCTAACATTCCCCGATTTGACTTAATCACAAGGTAATTATAAAATTAAATAAAATAACTTCAATTGAATGGCAGCAAAATAATTACAAAATTTTTTCATATTTAATTTCCCAAATTTTAAGATTATTTAAAATTTCATAAAATGATTAACATATAAATCATGATAAAGTATGAATCGTAATTCATACATTTTTTCAAAGTTTTAGCATTTTCGACTCATCTCAACCACCATAACCGCATAAATATTCGGCTTCTAATAGTATCCATAGAATATCTTGAGAACTTTATAATTATTACAGAAAAGGTTAGACAAGGAGTGCTAGTTCCTTTAGAACTTAAACGTACTTATAATATATTTTTGAATATTTTAGTAATTTAATTAAAGTTAAATTCTACTTTAATTAGAATTATACAAAATTCTAATTAATAGCAATTATGATTAAATAAAATCCAATATCTCATATCAATCCTTATTTGTTAAATATTTCATATTTATTAGTAAAGTTTCTTAAACTTTATAATCAAGTCTAACTTGATTAAAACTATTTTCTCTCTTTAACTCGTCCTTTGTGTGTGACCAATAAGCTTCTCAAACATGTTGACAATGAATCCTAAATTATATTTAGGATTAGATAAATTAAACTCCTTTAATCTATCTTTCATTATCTAATTAAAAAATTTATGTCTATAAATCAAGATTAACTTCTAGCAATACATCATGACCATCTAAATATTTAGGAATGTTAAAGTAGTTTTGACTGACTTTTTATGCATTACTTTTTTTTGTATAATTCAATCCTTTCATCATACAATATCTAGATTAGACATGAAGTATGAAATTAATATCTACTCTATTTTGATTCTAATCATATTAGTTCTTCACCATTAGTAATTGATTCAATTAATGACATCTATAAACTATTTTATAAAGTATCATTCTACCTTAGCCAAAAGTTTCTCAAATCAATACTAATTGAGAACAATTGAACGTTTTTCGGATGATGAATTATATATTAATCACTGAATTACTTTCATGTAATTCATGCTACATCCATTAACTACCAACTGGCTATCCTTAATTAGAATATGTCATACATAGTATCAAAATATATCAATTCTTATACAAGATAATTTTAGAGATCTCAAGTTCAATAATCATTCATACAATCATCACAATGAACATTTTCATAAGCACACAAATAATACTCCAAATGGATTTTTTTATATGAGGTAAGTTCAGTAAACTTGTTCTTTAATAAGCACTCACATGTTCGTTTTAGTATCTCCATATTTTAGTTTATGAGATTGACTACTTTCTTCATAATGAAACACATAATGTGTGTTAGTCTTTATACATCTTATTAATGTCTTGTTTTAATAGAATAATAACTAGGAATGCTTTAGGGATAATACATAAATACATTATAAATCTCAAAACTATAATCTCATCACAATTTCATTTGTAATGTATAATTATCTTATGAATTTTATCATAAACATTTAAACATGTACAAGATAAAGAATATATTTAGATTATTTTGTCACTAAACAACAACCAATTGGTATAAACCAACAATCCCCTAGTTGCACTTAGCCAATCGTTTAAGTATCTTATATCATATCATCATATGAAAATCATGCTATTAGGATAGTGGTTTAGTGATAGAAATTTACAAGATTCCTTATAGTGAGCACTCGCTTAAATCTTACATCTTTCATCTTAATTATCATCATAATTAAGAGAAACTACCTAAATACATACTTGCATCTTTGATAAAATCTCAGCTCTTTTTGCATGCTTAATGGCTTTAATGATCTATAGTACATTTCTATCTGAACAATTAATATAATTAATCATTTCCATTAAATGAAATATGCATTGTGACTTAATTAGCAACCATTACTACATTGGAACCTTTCCAATCTCAAAATAATATTGTTCTAAGTAAAATGTACCTTAATTTGGACTTACTTCTAAAGTTAATATCTTCATAACGTTGAACTTAAATATCAACTCATACTTAGAATATAAATATCTTTAATACTTCACAAGCATCAAATATCTCAAATATAAGACACCTTTAGTATATTATCTATATATTTGGACTAAAATAGGTAAACAACTTCCATATTTATCTTTATAGATCTAATTCTCATAATTAAATTGTTACCTTTTCAAATCCAACATGAATTGTTCTTGAATAATTATATTTTCAACAATTGAAAATACAAATTATTGTTCTCTATAGGCAATATGTCTCTATATACTCCTATTGAAAAGGACAATGATACTCTTACTAACCTTTTTATAGACACAATCTGTTTACAGTCATTTCTTAAACAAATTCTTTAAATTCATCATAAAAGTGAATCATTCAACGTCTAGTAACCATTCAACTATACATCAAATGTATCAATAAAGGCACTAGTTCTAATTAGACGTATTGTTATGAGATTTGAACTTCTATATTTAATTTTACTCCCACTAATTTTTTTGACAACTATACCCCTATAACTATACATTGAGACAAACAATTTGTTTAATGGGTCTATAAGATTATATCCAACCTTTGGATATCTCTCAACTTTTTATTATCCAATTTAGTTCTAAACTTAGTGGACAACACATGTTTCATCTAAGTATTACATCCAAAAATCATGAACTTTTATTTTTTCAAAATCTTACCATTTCACATGTAATATGAATTCTTGTTAATTGATTTAATTAGAACTTTCAAAGTTAAGTTATAGTACTAGGCTTAGCTATAGAAGAGATAAATATTGCATCATACAATATATTATATTATATATTCCTCTTTACACAAATTTATACTCTTATGGAATTTATTTGTGAAGATATTTACTAGAGAATCTCATTTGTTATAAACAACCAAAAAATTTAGAACTCACCACATTGTTCTCATCAAAATGTTTCAACATTTTCAATGATTAATTCTACTTAAATTTAAACAATTTAAAATTATTTCATTTCATCCATATGAATTTATCACATAAAGCCAATCTTACTTCTAATGAAATATAAGAATCATCCTTTTATGAATTAGTATTCCATCCAATCCATCACACATACAAATTTAACAATTCAATACAATCATCATCCTTTCACGAAAGGTTGATTTAGTTATTTTTCAACCCAATAAGTTGCACAACTTGCATATGATTCATAATGAAAAAGATACACATACCTTAATATGTAGATTTGTGATTCTCATTATATTAATTTAACCACATGCCATAAAAGGATATTCTAGGCTATCTAACTTTGTATTCTTACAATTTATATTAAGCGTAAGTCTCCTTTTATCCAATACATACAAACTATTTGTATAAACTTGGATCAACTACCTTTATTTAACAATCTATTTCTTATCATGTTTTGAACATTATATTAATGTTAAATATGAATTTAGTATCAATACTGAATACTTATGTATCTAAGTATCAGATACCATATCCATCTATATGTTGATCAAGTATCTTCTAAGACAATAGTTTAGTGAGAGGATTTGCAAAATTCTCTTCAATTGGAACTCGTTATAATGCTATATCTTTTCACTCCATTATCTCCTTGATAAAATGAAACTTCTTAAGTACATGTTTCATTGACGAGACCTTGATTCCTTTTCATGCACAATAGCACTATTGTTGTTTCAGTATAATACTATAGGCTTAATAATGCTAAGAACCACTTTAAGTTCAGTGATGAACTTTTTGATCCAAACCATTTCCTTTGCTACCTCTGACACTATAATTTACTCTACCTCAGTCATTGAATTAGCAATGGTTGGTTGTTTGGAACTCTTCTAACTTACCCTACCATCATTTATAATGAAGATGTACCCTAATTGTGATATACTATCATCGGGATTTGACTAAAAACTAGCATCTGAATATCCTTGAACTCTCAGTTCAACTCCTCCATAGACGAAGAAAATATCTTTAGTTCTTTTCAAGTCTTTCGAGATGTTTTTCATAGTTATCGAGTGACACTCTCTAGATTGGCTTAAAACTGCTCGTTATGCTCAAAGTATTAGAGACATTTGGTCTATTACATAGCATTGTATACATAATTGATCCAATTGTCAAAGCATATCGAATATAATACATTTTACCTCTCTACTCTGGTGTCTTCAGATGTATACTCTGTGAGAGAGAAATCCCATGAGACATAGTTAAGAATCTCCTTTTATAATTCTCCATGTTAAACCTCTTTAGCACTTTGGCTACGTACGTTGATTGAGACAACCCAAGCAACCACTTTGATCCATCTCTATAAATCTTTATTCTCAAAATATAAGCTACTTCTCCATATCCTTCATGGAGAAATTTTTGGATAACCAAATCTTTACAGATTGAAGCATATGTATGTCGTTTCCATTCAACAATAAGTCATCTACATATAGCAATAAGAAAACAACTGCAGTCCCACTAACCTTCTTATAGACACATAGTTCATCTACATTTTTGTAAAATCAAAATATTTCATTGTCTCATCAAAATGGATATTCCAACTTTGTGACACTTGGTTAAGTGCATAAATGGACTGTTGTAACTTGCATACTTGATTGGGAAATCTCTTAGATTCAAAACTTTCAAGTTGTGTCATATACACATCCTCCTACAAATTTCCATTAAGAAATGCTATTTTGACATCTATCAACTAAACTTCATAATCAAGATATGCTGCTATAACCAACAAAATCCTTATGGATTTAACATAGCTACTGGCGAAAAGGTTTAATCAAAATCAACTCCTTGTTTTTGTTTGTAATCTTTAGCTGCTAACCTCCCTTTGTACGTATGTACATTACCATCCATATCAGTTTTTCTCTTAAAAACCTGCTTGCATCCAATAGGTACAATACCATCACACGCATCCACCAAATTTCATACTTGATTAGTATACATGGATTCCATTTCAGATCTCATGGCTTCTTTCCATTTTAAAGAATCAATAGAATTGTTTCTTTAAAAGTAGTAAGCTCATCATGTATGAGTGATACATTATCCTTCCCCTTTTCTATATAGAGATCTAATCTAATGGGGGGACGGCGTATGCTACTAGTGTGTTACGAACTATGTGTTTCTTGAACTCTTGGTTGTACATCTTATGTATCAATTTAAGGTTCTTATTTAATCTCGATGTGAATTTGTGACTTTTAATGAAAGTAAAAGTTGTCACTAAAAGTAGTAATATTGGTCACTACTATTAATAGTGTCCAAATTTTGAAATCGTCATCTCCTATCACAAGTATCTCCGTTACTATTAAAATAGTGACTAATTCAAGGAAATGGTATAATTTTGAAACACTTTTGTGACAAATGTACTGACACTAAAAACTATGGAATGAGTGACAACACTATATGATCATAGTAACTTTACATATTTATGTCAAGTTTACCGACACAAATAATATAAAGTTTTGACGAGTAAAGTTGTAACAGTATTTAATTTTATTGCAACAAAAGTAGCAGCTATAAAAACTATGGAATATGTGACAACACTATATGCTCACAGTAACTTTACATATTTATGACAAGTTTGTCGACACAAACAATATAAAATATTGACGAATAAAGTTGTAATAGTACTTTATTTTATTGTTACAACATCATCGCCACTAAAATAATTGAAAATAGTGACAAAATATTTATCACTCGTACTTTTTTTATCAGTGTCCATTATTTCTTGGTTACTAATATTTTAAGGAAAAAATGTCAACATCATTTTGTCACAAAAATACAATTTTGTTCTTACAAAAAATATTGTAACTAATGTGTTTATTATTGTCACAATTAAACTATTAATTCAACAATGAAATTGCTTTAGTAGTAAAAAAAATTTGCATCAGTGACCATATTACCTAACAGATTTTGTCACAAGTATGGAAGTTATATATTACAATAATATTATCACTAAATAAAGACTATGTCTGACAATAAAATTTATCACTAATGTGTCTGTGTTTGTCACAAATAATATTATTAAATTTAACAATTTAATTGCTTAATCGATAAATTTTTTTGCATTGGTGACTATAAAATAGAAGTTGTCAAAATACATATTTTTAGTACTAAGATATATCACACAAGCAAATAAAATTATTAGTATATATAAAAATATATAAAAATCACTTAAATGTACAAAATTCTAATATCTAATATATGAAATTGGAAAATTTAATATCCAAGAAAATTAGATTTATTATAGTAAATCTTGCAATCTAAGTCACTTGCAGACTTAACTTCAATTAGAATTTTTCTACATCACTTCAATGGGTTTCATTTTCTTGGGAACCCTGTTTATGTCAATCTTGATATCAGTAAGTGAAAGCCTCTTCAAATTCATCTAACTCCTCACCATATCAGGGGTATCAACCAAAGCCTGTTGCATCAAGAGAGGGAAACTCACAGAGTTTAACGGGCTTCAGCCTACAAGTATATAATGCAAAAATCATCATCAGTAGTTTATGGAAGCCCATAAATGTTATGCCTGAAGAAATGAAGACATAAAAGAACATCAAGAACATTGATTCACTATAAACTAAAAGAACATAAAAATAGCTTCTTAATCTTGTCGTGATTTTAATAGAAAATTTAATCATCACAAACAACTACTCTCTCTCTCTGTCTCTCTCTGTTTGAACTGATAAAAAACAATAATCTCAGCTGTACATTTTAGCATAAAAACAAGATAACAAAATAAATTACATAATTGAAGTAAGAGAGGATAAAGAAGAGTACTTTGTTCTTGTCGAGGACATCGATAAAAACTTGCTATAGTTGATGAGTGCTACCCTTCCAATCTCCATGTATCCTTTGAAAGCTCTTGAAATGAGTATCAATGATCTCACAGGTCTCCTCATCGACCTTGATTTGTAACTTCATAACATCGCCACAGGCAGGTACTCTGACGAGCCCTGTGCCGACATTAGGGTTATTCTTATTGAAAGAGCCGATATTATGGGGGTTATTGAAATGGTCTACAACCTTCTCGTGCACAAGGTGAGCGGAAGGGGATGAGTTTCAGTGGTGTCAACTCTCTCGCTGTTGCCACCTGTCTTAAGATTCTCTTTGAAGCGAAGTGGAGCATTGAATTGACTGTAGGGGTTTTCTAGGAGATCTTTTAAGTGGAATTAAGCAACTCCAATATTTTAGGTTTGTGGCTTATGTAGCGACTAAACAGTGATTTAAAAGGGACATATGGACGGTCCAGATGATTTATAATCAAATCTCACAACTATTAATTGTTATTTTTGGTTGGGTAAGCATAACATTTCGTTGGATAGGGATTGAAGATTGAAGATTAACTGACTTAACATTATAGTTTTAATTCCCCAATGTCGTTTTGACTTTGTGTAAAGGCCCAATATACAAGAAAAGATATTATAAAATTAATTGTGTTATATTTTCTTTATGATTTAACTTTTGTGATATTACTTAAAGCAATCTTTTACATGTTATTTTTAAATGACATCATATTGTAATTTTAAACATTACAAAATAAAAAATAATTTTATAATTAAATAAATTTTAAAATTTAAAAATTAATTATCTTAATATATCCACGTTGGCCCACCATCTTCATCTCAAGGTAGCCTTGTTTAAAGAAAAAAGAATATGTCATTTATAGGACTGAATTTGTTTTGTTTTTAATTTAGGCATAGTAGTTGATTCCTTGATACCCCTAGTTGACTCTTCTTCTGATTGATCTTATGTTAGTTGTTTATATACATTTAATTTATTACATATTTAAAATAAATAACTTAAAAATAAATTCAACATATCAATTCTTTAAATTCTAATGTATTTTTTTGCCCTTTCAAAAGGATAGCATCTCCAAAGCATGCAATTTTACTTCTTATAAAAATTATTCCTCTATTAAAAGAAAAATAATTTAGTCTACTATCATACGAAAGGATTTTAAATTATGAAATGTAAATCCAATTGCAAATAATAGTAATTATTATTATGAACAGTACAATTATAATTATGATTATATTTATAATAAAGAAACTACATTCACAATATAATGTAACTCAAACTCAAACATGATATGACGAATTTAAAATCATGGCTAACTAAAAGATGATCTAGGCTTGATTTGATAGTCCAATTTTGATATAATCAAAAATTGAATTAAATTGACATTATTTTAATTATTTATTTTTATGAGTGATGATGAGATAAATTCAGTAAGTGAAGGTGAGGAAGGTGATGGTGATAATGATTGAGCATTAGCAAGAACTTTGTTTTAAATTTAAATAGGTTAAAAGTTTTGCTTGATATTTTGGAACAAGATTTTCATTATATTTAAACATTTATTTATTTTGATGAAATTTAAAAGTTATGTTGAGCAAATATCTATTGAAATGTAAAATATTACTTTTGGATTATCAATATATGTAGTTTGAATATAATAACCTTTGTAACAAAAAAAACTTGATGATCAAATGACAACAAAATTTCTTGTCAAAAAAATTATGAATAGTAGTGTCAATAGAGATATTTCTTTTTTTTTGTTGACAATATTAAGTAGACACTAATTAATTGAATTTTTATTGAAAAATTTTTCTTCACAAAAAGTAAAATATCATATAACGGTAAATTATTTCGCCACGACAAGAAAAAAATATTAATGACCAAACTATGTTTTGTCATAATTACAATTCATTCTCTTGAAAATTACTTTAGTGTCAAATTGTAGACATTTTTAGTGACAAAACCTAGTGATAAAGAAAATTTGATACTATTAATATATTGATGGTGACAATTTAATTGTAAAAGATACTAAATTGTCACAATTTCCATTGTATTAATGACAAAAAAAATTATCACAATTAATTTAAACAATAGTGCTAATCAATTATTTTGTCACAAAAACCTCATATCGATGATGAAATGATAGTTAGTCACAAAAAGTTGTTACTAAATGTCTTAGCTCTTGTAGTGACAATAACCTTTGTAACAAAGAGTCGATGATTAAGTGACAACAAAATTTCTTATCACAAAAATTCCGAATAGTAGTGACCATAGTGATAGTTTCTTTTTTGACAATATTAAGCAGGCACTAACTAATTCAGTTTTTATTAACGAACATTTTCGTCATAAAAAGTAAAATATTGTATGAAATTAAACTATGTCGTTACAGCTAGAAAAAAATATTATTGACCAAACTATGTTTTGTCACAACAAATTGAAAATATTAGTAACCAACGTATATTTTGTTACAATTACAATTCATTCCCATCAAAATTATTTTGACGTCAAATTGCATATGCTTTTAGTTACATAATTTAGTGATAAAAGAAAATTTGACACTATTAACATATTAGTAGTGACCATTTAATTGTAAAAAATACTAAATTTTCACAATTATCATTAAATTAGTGACAAAAATAAATATCATCACATTTAATCCAAGCAATAGTTCCAATCAAATGTTTTATTACAAAAAACCTCATATTTGTGACAAAATGATCACAAAAAAGTTGTCACTAAATTACGAATAATAGTGACCACAGTGATAATTCTATTTTTGTGAAAATATTAAATAGACACTAACTAATTGAATTCTTAATGACAAAAGTTTTCGTCACAATAAGAGAAAAATATTAGTGACAAAATTATGTTCTATCATAACAAAAGGAAAAACTTAGTGCCTAACAGATGTTTTGTCACAACTACAATTCATTCCCTCCATAATTATTGTGGCGCCAAATTGCATATGTTTTTAGTGACAAAACTTAGTGATAAGAAAATTAGACACAATTAAATTTTGACTATATTGTCATAATTATAAATGTATTAGTGCCAAAAAATAAATTATTACAGTTAATCCAAACAATAGTGTCAATCTTTTTTGTCAAAAAAGCCCTCATATGTTGTCGCAAAATGTCTTAGTTCTTGTAGTGATTCTATTTCTAAAAATGTAGAATGTCTTGAGACAAACACTATTGCTCAATAAGATAGTAAAATTGATATCCAAAACTCTCTTTCAGATGCCCCACAAATTTGCATTTATCCTATTTACCTTGAAACTTATCAAATATAGCATTTTTCACATAAGCATCACATTCTTAAATCTTTAAGTGTGATAATCTTGGTCTTTTACCAATCCATATCTCATATGGTATTTTGTCAACCGACTTAGATGAAACTTTATTTAGAAGGAATATAGCGATTTCAATGGTATACCTCCAAAAGAAGATAAGAAGGATTGCATCACTCATAATGGAACATATCATGTCTAACAAAGTACGATTTTTCCTCTCAGATACTCCATTATGTTGTGAAGTTGTAGGAGGAGTCTATTGTGAGAGAATCTCATTCTCTTTTAAGTAACCAAGAAACTTGTGGTTTAAGTATTCATCACCTTAATATGATCTAAGAGTCTTAATATTTTTACTGGTTTGTTTCTCAACCTCAAGTCTAAATTCCTTGAACTTTTCAAATGATTCAGATTTTTGTTTCATCAACTACACATAACCCTATCTTGAATGATCATTTATGAAGGTTATGAAATGTGAAAATCCACCTCGAGCACTAGTGAACATATGCCAACATACATCTGAATATATTAGCTCTAGTAACTTTCTAGCACATTCTCCCTTTCCACTAAAGGATATTTTGGTCATCTTTCCCAATAAACATGATTCACAAGTTTCATATGATTCATAATCAAAAAGATCCAAATATCCTTTTTATGTAAATTTGTGATTCTAGTTTCATTTATATGACCTAACTTACAATTTCACAAATAAGAAAGATTTTGGTCACTTAATTTTCTTTTCTTGCTATTTATGTTAATAAATTAATATTAAAAATTGTCAAGTCATCACTCACCTAATGAAAAACTAACGACCTTTAGTTTTTTTTTGTTATCGTGAGGTTATATTTAAACGTTTTTTAAATGATAGTGTCTTTCTACTTTCTAAAGCCTTACTGTTAAATTTGTTGATTAATGTAAAACTTCGGCTTAAAATTGACCCTTTTGTCACAAAATAAATATATAACTTTTAATTGTAAATATTTTTGTTTCAAATCTCACTTCTACTTTATTGTATTTCTCATCTTAGACTCTTATTATTATATTTATAGTATTCTTACTATATGAGATTTTGACGTAATTATTCTTTATTATATGATTAAATTATAAAAATTTAATTACTTTGTATTATTCTTATTTTATGTTTGTATGATATTTAATTGATCTTTCTTATATTAATTGTGGTTATTTTTTATATTAGAAATATATGAAAAGTAATATTAATCGAAATAAAGAGATTACTGTTTCAATTTTTTATTATTATAATTTTTTGAGACAATATTGAAGTAAAATTAAAAAATTATAAAATACAATATATTAAAAGTTATTTTATAATTTTTAAAATGACTCAAAATAGTACTTACTATTGACTAGATCCGGACTATATTGTCCTACAATCAAAATGGATGTGACATTCAATATATGCTTTAAACCGTTGTATTATAAATAAATCCAAGGTTCAATACCATGTTATATTTGTATGTTTGGCTTTATCTATCATTCAACAAAAGACTCACATTATCAGCTTGCATTTTGCAATTTTTATTACATTGCATCACGTTAATCTACCATAAAACCATCTGCTTAATTGGATCTTAAATAATTCATAGCATATAAATTAAACTTGTACATAATAACAACCTTCTCTCTAGTATTTAATTTTAGGGTAGGATTTCTGTGATACAGCTATAGTGGTAGAATGAGAGTACATAATGGTTGGACATTTAAAAATTGCATTTTGGTGTAAGAGGACAAGAAAGAGAGAAAGAAACAAGGAAACTAAGGGGTGTGGGGGAGGTGTGCGTCTGAGTCTCAGAAGGCACATGATTCGTTAGGTAATATGTCTCGACTTACTTGCTCAGAAGGGAAGTGAGCAGTGATGTACATACGAAAATGTGTAGTCCAATCACCAAAAATGCCTCAACAAAACTATCTTCTCTTATGATCACGGAGTATGTAAAACAAAGGACAACAACCAACTCAAGGACACCATTGTTCACAAAAGCTCCAGACCAAACGTGGTCAGTAAGCCAACAGAAGTGAGCTTTTCTTTGAATTGGTAAAGGGTAAAGTGAGAGAAGATCAAATTAACCCATCAGTCAACACAAAAGCTACGTTAATCATGGCAGTTCATGATTGGAGGGTCAGAGGTCGTGCAAGCCCACATGCATATTCGAAAACGCCATAAACGTCTCACTAACGTGAGTAACTCACAACTCAAGTACTCGCACACAGCCAAATTTCTTGACTTGCCAAGATTCTAGTGTGTCTGACTCAAATTTCGATGGTCTAGTCTAACCTCGATGTTCTAATTCGCAGGTCTACAATTACATCAAATAAATATTAAAATGTTTGACTAAAAACGGATAGGACTGAGACTTGTCATGAATTCCAACCTATCAGTAGTGATGCATCGACACAAAAGTCTGATCAAGGATCCACACAACCTTGATCTAAATGACTATTCCCCGCTATATTGGATAGTCTGGAGCAAGAAATTCGACTGTTACCACTAGTTATCTTACAAAAACTTAATCAGGTTGTCCACAAATGGATACAACCAACGCACAGGCTCGAAACTCTTCAAAGCAGGTTCATTCGAAGACGCCACGACCATAAAGTGAGGACGTGGTTAATGTAGATTTGGACAACCCATATGCTTGTGAATTTCTAAAAGAATTGTCGTATCACTACAAAAAAGACGACACAATCTGTGATGTTTTATTGATAAAACGTCACGAAAAGTTCAACATTTCTATGATGTTTTATGAAACCGTCGCAGATTGTAACATTTTTTGTGACATTTTTTAATTAAATCGTTACGAAATAAAAACCGCGAAGTTTTGTTGAATAAAGTATCACTATTGACTATTTAAAATTAACATTTTCTTCTTGCATCTTAATTTCCTACGGGTTGATTTCTTCTCTGATGTTTCTTCTTCTCTAGTTTCTTCTCTCTGCCTTCTTCCCACCCAAAATTGGTTTTTTCTCCTTGTTTTCTTCTCCCTCGAACAAGCGAAAAGCAACGTAAGGTTTACGTTGCCCAGGCTCTGTATTTCGCTTTGTTGGTGGTCGCCATATTTCACCATCAACATTAGAGCCCTTGATTCTCAGGTTTTCGTTTGCAAGGTATTCATTACTTGAGTAGATAAATTTCAAATTTTTATTAAAAAACAAAGTAAACAAAATGAATAAAGAGTAGTGAGAGCGACCAAACACTCCCCTTTTCCTGCTCTTTATAGTCTCCTAAACGCCTCTCAGTCTTCCACCACCGAAATTTAGAAAACACCAGTTAACTCCAATTTTAGTAGTTCTTGCAGATGTTTACACGAAATTTTGAGATAGGTCATCCTTAACTTCTAAAATTGCTTAATCAATTCAAACCAGTTGAATACGAGCTAGGGTTTTCTAATTTGCATTACAATTATCTCATGTTTTTCTGTTTTACAATTGCAGTGGGGGCTCTATACACCAAGCTCCACGATAAGTACAATGCTCTTAAGGTCTCTCGTTCATTCGATAATGTCTAAGAAGCAAATAAGTCTTATGATACACATGTCTCTGTTACACAATATTGTCTTAGTTGATAGTTGCTACCTTGACTTTTTAGAAAGAAAAAAAAGTTCTTCCAGTTGGACGAGATTAATGAAGATTAAGAAGTCAAGTTTTTGAATTATGTCTCTGGTAAGCTCATTTCTTCATCCCAACCAAAAGTCTTATTGTAGGAATATGAGAAATTAAGTTCAAAAGCCCTTTTTTTGGTACAGATTGTATGGATAGAAACCAAGTTAGTTGTCTCTTGGTAAGTGTAATTGTATATATATCATTCAATGGCAATTGCAGAAGAGTTGACACAGCACTTGAGAGACGAAAATGACAAGTTGTGCACAAAACTGAATGATCTGAGAAGTGAAGTTGCTTCAGTCAGGCATGCATTCCAGATTTCATTTGTGGATTTACCTTATCATTAACACAAATTTTAACTCACCTGATTAGTAGGAGCCCATAACTTACTGTGATTCACTTTGCTTATAGATGCAACAATGATGATTATAGAGTACCAAAACTTGTTAACTGATTCCTCAAGTACCTGTTAAATGATCATTTGGAGTGGTTTATAGAGTTTCTCTAGCAACAAAGACTTCTTCCAAGGTACTTCAAGTGTTTGCAACAAGTTCTTACTGATTCCAGGTTCTTGATTCCACTTTTTCTATTTGCTTCCTGATTTTTTTTGGTTCACAACATGCAATTTTATTTCAATTGGTTTCAGTTATTTTGGTGGATTCTGATATCAATTGTGCATTTATGTCTTGGATATCTTTTGATTTATTGTGATACCTATAATTCTTGGATATGAATAGAGGAGTAAGTTATAAGCACTTACTCCTCTATTCATGAAATCTTGTGTTGCATCAGCAAATGGGAAACTAGATAATGGCAATTCATTTTTTTCCTTGTTCCTTTTTGTTACTTTCATTTAATAATAAGTGAATGTGAGATATGAGTGACTGAGAAAGATTAGTAAACAAATGTGATTTGCTAATTTATACTTTTTACTTAATGCTAAAGGGGAGGTGACTTAGTTTTGAAAAAGGCCACTGAATATACAATTGTGAAAATTTGGATGAATGAACGTGTTCGAAGAGTTTGTGCGAGCAGCTGTGACGAATTTCTATATGGATTTCTTGAGATGTTACTCTATTATGACTAGTGTTATCATATAAGCTAAGGGTATCATTATCTCAAGATATTTAGCTAGTTATATTGTAGATCACGAGTTTCAGTTTCTCATTTTTTTTTACTTAAATACTGAAACTGTCATCTTGAATCTACTCGCAAAGTTCCTCGAAGAAAGGTGTTGAATATTGGCTATTATGGCGGTTTGAAGGTGGAGCCACATTGTGTGTTTTGATGCATAGCAGAGAGTTCCCCTATAATGTTAGTTCATTCAATCACTTATTCTTCTAATACTAGTTTTGCTTCAACTGTATTTTATGCATTGAACTATAATGGGAAATTTAGAACAATCCAAAATTGAAATGGGTGTGTGTCTAACTCAGACAACAACATATTTCAATTACTGATGGATGGTACTTTGTCTTTTTGAACCCATTGTTTCAATCAAATAGCTGATTTGATTTTTGGAAATTTGAAGTTTTAACTTTTTAAGTGTTTTACTCAATTTCTGCAGTTTTAATCTTGATGATGTTTAACTCTCAAAACCTAGATGTCTGATGGTTATATAATTTTCTAGGTTGAAACTATGATTCTTAAGAAGGTCTAGGATTTGCCAAAGGGACAAGAAAGGGAAAACAGAATCATACAAACTATTATGAGACAGATTTTATTTGCATTGGATGGTCTTCACTCTACAAGAATTGTACATAGAGGCATCAAGCCTCATAATATCATTTTTTTGAAGGTAAGGACTATAAGAATATAGTTTCTCGAATGTAAAAACAAGCTTTAAGTAATATATGGACAGTTATTGCTTATAGACAATACTATCCATGTAGAGTCTCGTACTTTCAAGATTATTGATCTCGGAGCTGCAACAGATCTACGAATAGGAATAAACTATATCCTAAAGGAGTTTCTTTTGGATCCAAGGTACTTCCCTTCAAACCATGGAAAATTGGTACCTTCATGTAGTCTGAACAACTAAAATTGACATGATAAAACTGAAATTTAGGTTTGAGAACCCCTATATGGTTCAAGAATTAATTTGATATTAAGTTGATTGTATACAAAGTTTTACTTGATATTAAGTTGATTGTATACAAAGTTTTACTTGATGTAAATAATTATCAATCAAGTGGTAATTCATACATGGATTCCTTAAGTACCTACAAATGTTTTACATTTTCCTCTTTAATAGATAGCCGATTACTTTTCTAAGTCTTAATATCAGATTGATTGATGCTTTCAACTATTTGAAATATGCATTTTTTCTCAATTTTATTCATGCACTATATGTGGAACTCAACATCTTTTTTGTCATAATTTTATGTATATCAATACTAAGGACACATACGTTCATTATACCTTCTATTTACTAAGTTATACCTTTTATCCATTGGTCAATTTTTAGCCAACTACTAAAGTTTAAATTCAAATTTCCTAAAACATTTTCTAGGCTTAGTTTTAGCAATTGTGTTGTGCTTTCTAATTCTGACGCCACTCATCTTTTGGATTGTTAACAGGTTATGCATTTTTTGAAGTGATTTTGTTAAAAAATTTCACTTATAATGATGCAACCATTGCTATGTAGTCATAAGAAGAAACGTGCAAAGCAAATAAAAAAACTAATGCAGAGTGGAGACTCTTAGATCTTGAGAAGGTTGAACCTTTCCAACTCTTTGTCAAAACTGGAGAATTGACATGTTGCTTATACAAAGATAGAGTTAAACTCAGCAACAAAGCTTAAGTCTACTTAATGACATCAGCAACAATGCTTAAGTCTACTTTATCACATCCAAGATAATAAGGTAGAATTTGGGAATGGTGGTTGTGGCCATTGACAATGTTTTCTTAGCTGTAATGACGACATTCTTATACAATTATTAATATGGAATAAGGAATCAAAATGGATGTTGTGTTTGGATCTTTATTCCTAGTTTGTGTAATTGTTTCAAAGTAACTATTTGGATGCTATAACCTTCTTGTTTCAACATTTTGTTTGGTCTTACTGCAATTATCATAACCTTATGTATATGTGATACCACAAAATTTAAGTAGGAGTTTAGTTATAAAAAAGTAAAGGCTCGCCATACTTTATGAAGTTGGAATTTAATTTTTGTAGAAGATTATGATATAATAAAAAATTGATGAATGTTTAAATAAATAAAATTCATAAATAATATTGAATAGTTATTAAACAAATAAGATTTAAAAAATTTTATTGTAAAAAAATATTAAAATTAAAATGATTTTAAAAAAAATGAAAAACTTAATAATTAAAAAATAATACTACCTGCAACGTTTTTGTATAAACATCATAGAAATCATTCCATGATGTCTTTTCTGTGATGTCTTAAAAATGTCGAAGAATGTGACTTTCCGTGATGTTTCCAAAAACGTTGCAGAATGTGACTTTCCATGACGTTTCAAAAAAATGTTGTAGAAAAGCCAATCTTTTAGTGACGTTTTTTAAAATGTCACGGAATGTCCGTGTTTTTTGTGACGTTTTATAGGAAACATCTTAGAAACTTTTTTCCTACACCACATTTGACAACGTTTTTTAAAATGTCACAAATTGTATTTTATGATTTTTTAAAGATTTTGTGACGTTTTTAGAGGCCACAAATTGTGTTGCTTTCTTGTAGTGTATCTAAAATTCAAGTTATCAACACTGAAAATTTACAATGAAATTATAAATCCAACAAACCATGTAATGAGATTTGAATGAATTATAGATTTATATGGAGTGACTAACTCAACACATGTTAATTTTAAGAGATTGGTATTAAACACTATCCATATAATATTAATAGTCAATTTTAGGCTATCAAAAATTTATTTGAAATGAATGAGCAATGTATAAGCTATGAATAATATATGTAGTATATTAATACAGTTTCTTTAAATATAAAATAGAAGAAAAATATCTTATCATAATTGCATGATCAAAATTACATTATTGTGGTTATAGAAAAATAGCAGGAGACTAATATGAAATCACTACAATTATGAGAAAGATACTTTAAAATCTTCAAGTCCTATCTTCGTTTCTAAGCTTAATAGCAAAGCAATAGTGAACTTGTCTTAAAATTTGCAAACAATAGTAGATGCAAGAGTCTTGGTCATGACATCAGTGATTTATGCTTTAGCTAGAATATGATGGATGAAGAGAACTTTCTTTGCAATTTGAGTCTATGACAAAATAAATATTAAGTTTAATATACTTGGTATAAGCGTAAGAAACTATATCCAGAGTAAGGAATATCAATAAGATTATCATACGATGAGGTGGGTTTTGGTTTTTAGATTAAATAAGTCAATTTCACCAGGAAGAGATGTGATCTCACATAATTTAAGATGCAACTACAATACTACATGTATTTAACTAATATAATGAGCGCCATTAGGTTGTTTATTTGCACTTTAAGAAATAAGATTAGATCCAAGAAAATGCTCTAGCTAGAGGTAAATGATATACTCTAGGACAACCAGCCAATTAGTATCAAAGTAGGAAATGAGATAAGGGTTAAGGTTTTAGCTAAATGTAGGCCATGAGAGGTTATTGATCGTAAATATCAAAGAATCCATTTAAGTACAATATAGTGAATGTCGATATCATAATGAAGAAATTATGAGACTTTCATAATAATAAATTAAATATCAATAAGGAATAGACAAAGGTACTAATGAGTACTACGGTGATATGGTATTCAATAGGATTAGAGAGGGAAGTGTCATAATTTTTAGAGAGAGGTAGGATGTAAGTTATAGATGTTGGAATAGGTTTGGGATTTGAAAGATAGGTATGAGTGAGAAGATCTTAAGTGAATTTTGTTTGTGTAAAGAGAATGCCATTTGGTATGAATTTAGCTTCAATTCTAAGGAAGTAATGAAGGGATCTAAGGTATTTATTATAAAAGGTATTATTAATGTTACTGGTAAGAGAGAATATGAAGGATTATGAAGAATTTGTAACCAAAATATCATCCATGAAAATGAACAGGAATGTGGTGTCAATGAGGGTGGAATGAATAAAGAAAGGTGTTGGATTCTGAGGGAATAAAGTTGAGGTCAAGAAGTTTTTAACTCCATTAATAAAACTAAAGGTCAAGAAGTTTTTAAATCCATTAATAAAACTAAGTATATAGAGCCCGTTTGAGACCATAAAAAACATTATATAGATGATAGACCTAATAGGGATGATTGGGATTAACAAAACTTGGTGGTTGAATCATGTAGACAAGATCTTGAACATTAACATGGAAAAAAGTATTATTTACATCAAGTTGACAAATTGGTCAATTTTTAGTGACAGTTATTGTGACAATGATCCGAATAATGGTTAGTTTGATAACAAGGCGAAACGTGTCAATATACTCAATGTTGAGAGATTGGTGATATCTTAATAACTAGACAAGGTTTATAGCCCTTCATAAAGCCATTTAGTTTATTTTTTAGTACGGATGACCAATTTACAATCAATAATGTTGATATTAGGTGGAGAAGGGACAAGGTCCAAGTTTGGCTAGAATATAGGGTTTTAAACTCATCTTATACAACTTGATACTAGTGGAAGAGTTTTTTAGGTTGGGTGAATGAATTAGGATCAAATTCTTGAGTGGGGGTATGATAACTGACATAGTAAGAGAAGTTACAAGGCATAAAAGTTTTGTCTCGAGTTTGAGTGAACATTGGATGTTGATGTATTGAGGGTGGTAGAGGTGAGAATGGTTCAAGATAGAGGTAGTTTATAAAGATATAGATTGTGTACATGAAAGTGAAGATGGTGGAAGTAAAGGTAAGGATATTTGAATGATGGAGGATGAAGGATTAGTTGTAGAAATAGTAGGTGTTTAAACTTATAGAAACTCTACTTTAATGAAGTAAAAATGTCAAGAAATATAAATTTTGTTGATTTGAGGGTCAAAGCAATGATAACCTTTGTATTAATAGATATCTGCGAAAAAAAAACATACGACATGAACTTGGGCTTAATTTTGTCAAATTGTTTGGGTCCAAAAATAATGACATCTAAATGCACAAAGATGGGACATGTTATGTTTGGCTAAAAAAGGGTGTCATAATATGGGTTATAATTGATAATAGGTATAGGAAAAAGGTTTATGAGATACATGGCAGTATAAAAGGCTTCATACAGAAAAAAAAACTTTAGAAAGAGAGGCATGAATAAGAAGAGTGAGGCAAGTTTCTAATTTGTTGAATTTTATAGTCATCAAGTCCATTTTGTTGGAGAGTGTAAGGACAAGAGACATAGTATGAAATTTCAAGAGTTTTAAGGTTGCAAACAAGCATTTGATGAGTTCATTATATCCATCACATTAAAAAATGTTGATGGTGGTGGGAACCATGCTTTCAATGTGAATTTTACAGTATTAACATTAATGAATGGCTTGTGGTTTATAAATTAAAAGATAGATCATGTTAAATGAATAAAACAATTTGATAAAGATAATGGAAAAATGGTGCACAAAGAAAATCAAGTACTTTTACATTGGAAGCATAAAATGCATAAGTTTATCACATAAAGCACTTAACAATTGAGAAAGAGTTTTATTTCAAGGATGTCCAAGATAATGATGTAAAATGTCAAAGAAAACATGATAGGTTGTGAAAGCAATAAAATTATTGAAAGCTTAAGGGATTTATATGGAGTAGAGATTACTGTAGACATTACTTTAAGAAGTGGTATCTTAGTTTATAAATCCTTCATAAAATAACAAAAATGGTCATACTCAATAGAAGAAGAATTATCTTAAACAAATTTGGAAACAAATAAAAGATTATAGGTGAGTTGGGGATAATTAAAATATCACAAAGAAAAAGAGGTTCAGGGTGTATATGGGGAGTTAGTGTGATAGTAGATGTAATTGAAAAAGTGCTATTATTACTAATGAGCACTTAGTTGGATCCTTCATATGGTCTCACATATTCAACAAGTTATAAACTAAAAGCCATATAACAATATACAACTATGTTTAGTAACCATTCAACTATGTCAATTAAGGTAAGATGGGTGCTGATGGGTTCATTTTGAAGATTAATAGTGGTAAAAACAATTTGAAGGTGATTTGAAGAGCTAGGTTGGGCATTATGGGATTCACAATACCTAAATTGACATCTTCCAACAATAAAACCTTATTTGTAACAAATTTGGTATTTATGAGTGTTGTTTGTGTAATTAGGCTGAATGGGTTATTATACTAGGCTAAATAATGTTGCTTAAAATAAAGGTAGGTTATGGGTTTGGCATGTTTGGCACGATGAAATAGAATTTTAGTTAGTCTGATGACCCTACCAGATAGATGAGGTAGTAGGGTAATTGAAAATATGGAGTTTAGTATTTGCTAAATTTAGATAATAGTTACTTTTTCCTTTGTTATTACGATGGTGGTTGCCTCATTGGTCATTATTTTCATAAGTTCTATTGCTAAGATTTATAACCACCACAAATGTAGTTTCAGGTAAGTAGACATTAAGGGAATTGTAGTTAGTAATATGTTGTTCATAAAGAAGGAGTTTGGCATAGAGGTCTAAGAATAAAGGTAAAGTGTCGTGGTTATCCATAATGTTGAGAAAGGATTTGTAGTTTAATATCAGTTTATTGAAAGCAAATAAAACAAGATCTTCATTAAAAAAAATTAAATCTTCAATAATAGTGAGGTCTTTAATGGTGGAGGAGAGAATTGATGTAGCATCCCACTCCCGTAAGACCCAAACTCGACATCGAGGGTGATATCCGAGCTCGTGCCTCATGAGGGTGGTATGCTAGAGTAGTCAATCTCAGTCTAAAAACTCTATAAGACATTTTTTCTTTTGAAAACATTTGAATGCGCGGAATTCAGTAAACGATTTGGGTCCGATTTAACACAAAAACTTTTTTTCAATCATACACAATTTCAGTTATAACAGACACTCAACAGTATTTAAATCATCTCGTGCACTCAAATTCATAGCCAAATTAGGCCCAATGCTAATCCTGAACACTTTCAGTAATCACAATACAATTACAACATTTAGCAAATTGGGGCCCTCTGCAATAACAGTACTATTCTGCGAACATTGCAGAAATACAATTTTTCACAATGACAGAATGATATAAATGCAGACGTGAAATGATCCCGACCTCGAACTCTGACTTACATGCAGTAAGCATACTCCCATTTGTCTAACGGGGTACTCTTTAATTCCTGAAAAATAGTTGCAATATTGGATGAGTTTGTGAACTCAATGAGAAACCATCATCGATGGTTCACTCAACTCATGCATATACAACCAATTCACATAATATCATATAGTAACACATTCGAAAATATCACATGCGTTATCATTTCACAAATATAAGGTGTTTCACCTTTCACACAGTCCACATTAATCATTCGTATATGCAATGCACATGTGACACTTTCCATTTGATTACGGTGTTGTGACCGTGCGCCTGATCTGTCCCAAAAATGGGTTCATTAATGGTAAGCCTGTGGCTCTGAATTACGGTGGGCTCGAGGCCCTGTTGCGTTGAGCTTTAAGCTCTAAATAAAAACGTGTCTTAGGGGGAGGAGAGCCCTCAGGGAATACACTTCCACCCTTCGATATTGTCCGCTTTGGCGTGGTGGGCCAGCCTCACAGTTTTGTTTCGCCTCTACTTGAGGGATGCAAACGCGTCTATCCCTTTTCGGGTACATTAAACAGTAATCGCGTCTTAGGAAGTAGGAGAGCTTTCTGGATATGCACTACTTTCCACGCGTCAGTAGGG
>JANZLF010000006.1:6759097-6786795 GCA_026546835.1 Erythroxylum foetidum | reverse complement strand
CATTAGTCGCTACAAATGAATTTCAACATAACAATTACGGATTAAATTGAAATTCTAGCAATGGGTTTGAAATTAACAATTCAATGAACGCATTAAAATCATCAATTCACAATACCCGATGGGTTCATACACAAATAACCGAATAATAACAAAAATCCGATTATCTATACACAAAACCCAAATTAGTTAAAATAGGATAACACAATCAATTCTTAATGAGAGAAAGAAAAAATAAAATAATACTAAAATTACTTTACCTGGGCCATTGAAGTTGATGTCATCACCGAACCGGTGTCGGGATGTTAGCCCTTCGTAGGTCTTTCCTGATAAATTGCTTGAGCCCCCATTTATAGCCTCAATCGAATATCCCACACTGAAAGCTCTCCTTTACTGTTGATGATGTGACCAATAAACGTCACACATCAACTAAAACCTTCAGCTATCCTCTCTTGTGCCTGTCGTGTGATTTTCTCCTCTGCGTTTTTTTCTCGTAGCCGCTACTGTGCTTCTTTATACTGTGCAAATTTACAAGACAATTAAACATTGCCTCACTTTAAAACCCTTGGCTGCTTCTGCGTGCGTGCTTTAGCATTTTTAGGTGAAACGCTGCGTCTCTACTCCTGCCTTCCTGCGCACGCGTACTACCTTCTCCACTGCATTTTGAATCAAAATGTCTGTGTCCCTGCTATAGCGTCGTTGTTTCTGTGGCTTCCAAAAACGCTGCATGGTTGCTTCCTAGTGTGCTGCCTATTTATTCTTCTCTAATGTTGCTAATTGCGTGACAATTAAGTGTCACAACCCTTTTAATTCCTCTCTACTGCTTGTTCCTTTTGCCTGCGTGTTCGTCCCCTGCGTATGCGTTTTGAGACAAAACGCAGCAGCAACATCTGGAGCTCCTTTACCCTTTTATGTCTTCTACGTTTTTAGTTAAAACGCTGCGCTCCACTATGCTATGCCTCCCTCTAGTGCAACGTCTTCTGATAATTTAATTTGCTCCTCCTCTTCTTCTTGCTCCATTTTTCTTGTCTTTTAATTTCTTTTTCCTTCTTTTGTAAAGACAAGCAAAAATAAATATTAAAAAAATAACCAATATGTGGTATTTTTAACTCACTTTAATTTATTTGTTTCTAAATTGTACCTAACATCAAATATGAATTAAAGTGAGTATTTTAAGCATTTTCATGTCAATAATCGCTAAGTGTAAATAATTAGAAATATCAACAATTGAGCACATATCAATACTCTTGTTAGTGGCACCAAAAATAATGTCATTTCAACATAAATTTGAACAATTAAAATATCATGCTTGTGTGTTTTAGTAAAGAGTGTAGTGTTAACTTTACTTATATAGAAATTTTTTTAAAAAAAATGCATTTAACCTATCACAAAGCTCTATGGGCTTGTTTCAACTCATATAAAGCCTTTGAAAGTTTGTAAACATAGTTAAGTGCATTATGTTTTCCAAACCTGAGAGGTTGATCAACATAAACTTCTTCTTGAATAAAGAAATTTATAAAAACACTTTCAACATATATCTTAAATAATTTGAACTTCATATAGGAAACAAATGTAAGTAAGAGCCTAATAGCTTCTAACTTAGCCACTAGAACAAATTTTTCCTCAAAGTTTGTGCCTTCCTTTTGATTGTACCCTCTTGCCACCAATATAACTTTATTTCTCATAATGGTACATGATTCATTTAATTTGTATTTAAGGACCCACTTGGTACTTATGATTTGATGATCTCTAGGTCTAGGTACTAAAGTCCACATTTTACTCATCTCAAATTAGTTTAACTCCTCATTTATAGCAAGATCCCAACTTTCATCACTAAGAGTTTCTTTTAGACGGTTTAACTTGAGAAATGAAAGCAAGATGAGATAAGTCTACAAGATGATATATAGTGATTACCCTTACTGAACATCACTTAGAATTTAATTTGGAGGATGATCCTTCTTAAATTTCCAAACTTTTAGGAGCTCCTCATCCTTTTTATCTTCCTCATTTGGTTCGAAAATATGCTCATGAGAGGTGTGTTGGTGAGCATTCTTGTTTTCTTCAAGGACTAATTGCTTTAACTCCTTAGATATACCTTCATCATCTTCTTTAAGAACTTTCTAGATACAATAGGGTTGGATTCATCAAACATACTATGTAAAGACTCTTTAATAATATGACTGTTCCTATTAAATACCCTGTATACTTTGCTAATTAAGGAATAGCCAAAAAATTCCTTTATCCACATTTGAATCAAACTTTTTAAGTTATCTTTAGTATTCAAAATATAGCATTTACATCTAAAACTTTAAAGTAACTAATTTTTGGCTTCTTCCCATTCTAAATCTCATAAAGGGTTATCCAAAGTTAGTCTTATGTGGACTCTATTTAAACTATAATATGTTGCAGTCATAATTTTCGCCTAAAAATATGTAAGGAGATTATACTCATTTATCATAGTCTTAACTATTTCTTAAAAATTCCTGTTGTTCCTCTCAACAAGCCCATTTTATTGAGGGGATTTTCTATTATAAACGTTATGAAAGATACCATTATCCTCACACTACAAGAAAAATGAAACTTGGCGATGGAAATTACTGACAAAAGATTAACACATTCCGTTAGAAAGCTAGTTAGAGACAGAATTTACTGACAGAACAAGGTGTCGGAGAATCAAACATAGGTGATAATTTGAAACAAATCATAAAATTTCCATCACAAATTTATCGACAAAAATTTTATGTAACCATTGGTGAATATACTAACGATTATTCTATGTTGTCTTCGGTCGGTAATGTTACCAACAGAAAAGATGTGTCCATCGACAAACTTGCCGATAGAATTGGTTATTCCGTTAGTAAGTTAATGTTGCCATTACTGACAGTTATTAGTTATCCATCGGTAAATCGAATAGATTTTACTAACAAACTTTGTTTTTCCATCGGTAAATTGACTAAAAATAATTTTTTTAAATTTCCTTTCATTAAATTTTATTTGATGATGTTACGGTTGGTGCATAATTTAAACAGTTATGAGTTATCTGTTAATAATATTTTAATTTTTTTTCAACATTTAATTTGTTAAAACAGAAAGTTGATTGATGATATAAAGTAAAAATTATCTTAATTAATAATAAAGAAATTATTTTGTACATAATAAGTATTTGTAATTCATACAAAATTACTACAAGTATGTTATTCATTTGGTAACCGCAGATGCTCAAATTGTTGTGATGAGGTGCTATGCCTCACCTTCAACTCATCGACCTCATTATGGAGTAGAGCTATGTACTCCATCGACTGTTGCAACTAAGTTGCCAATGTCTATACTGTGATCCAAAACTTGTGGACTGCATTGGATGTAGACCACTAACTAGGTGTTTCTGTATTGGATGTGGAGAATTGTAAATAACATGTGTTTGCAAATGACCCTAAGCTGAATATCCTTCCATGATAGTTCCTACTACCCACTGCATTAAGATAGGTTTGAGTCTCATCAATGTCTTCAGAATACTAAGACTGTCATTGAATGTTTTCTTGTATTTGCTCATATCATAAGGCATTGTTTATATTAGTAAGTGATAATTATTAAGCATTAATATTAAAGCATAAATTTCACATACATTTAGTTCTCTACATTGGGTGTTGACGAAGGTCACGCCTTCATGCTTCTTATAGTGTGAGTGTGCAAAAAGAGTTGACAAGGTGTATGCTTCATGCCTATAGACTTTTACTACATCATAATAAAATGTTATAAGTGAACTACAGTTTATAAAAATTTCTGTAGAATTTCCTCCATTTTTATGGTATTTGCCCCCTATTGAATAAAGAAAATAACTCAACAACATAGCCATATATGGTACCAGACATTTATGACATTATCATTCTTCATAATATACATATTTTCATTCCAAAATTCACACATCAAATTAAATTGAAATAATCCAAAATAAAAAATATAATATAAATGTAAAGTGTAGGTACTTACAAGTCTCTTTGTATGTTCGTGGTGGCTAATAGATCCTCTAATATGTATGGGAAGACTATATCTCCCTGGTCCTCCACGTCTACTGGTAATATTACGCTATGAAATTTACATTGCCTCAGGTGATGTCCAATACTATTGCCAACGACTCTATATTTGTTCATAAATATAAGGCGGTTATACACTAGTCTTTTGTATCGCACCAACAAAGTCTCAATAATATGATATGCTCATCTCTCTCATACTTTATAAATGATTGTGTCAAATTCAAAATCTCAAAAAATTATTTATCAAATAAAAGGAAAACATACGATAAGCATTTATAATGTAATAATATTTATCTAATAAACGTATAAAAATCAATTAAAAACTAAAAAATAATTTTTTGTACCTCAAACTCCTAATAATAAAATTCCTTTATCTCCTGAGAGATATTCTTCCATATATAACCCTCAATATCAATCTTCTCCTTGAATTTGGATGTTATGTTGAGCATGGTCTAAACTGAATCAACCTAATATTAAAATAATTAATTTTATACCTTTTTTAAATTTAAACCTCTAACTTAATTATAAACATATGATGTTTCATGTTTTTTCACTTACAGATTGTTGACAATTGTGATGTAAGTTCTTCCATTAGCTTCCTCAGTTCCAGGTTAGAAGTCATCTCCTTCATTTGAATCGTTTATCCTTAATATCTTCGTCGGTATAGTGGTGGTGGATGGTCTAGTAGTAGGTATGTTTGGTGATACCTCATATGCAAGTGTAGTAGTAGCTGGAGGTACAACATCTAATTTGGTTGTAGCTACAAAATGTGATGCTTCACCTAGACAGTAATTGGCTCCAAATTGTGGTCTAAACCTTGGTTACATTATATCTTGTTTTTTTATGGCATATTTCAACCTAAAATTCATATCCCATCTTTTGAATTAATATTTCCCATTTTCATCATTACCATTATCCTCATTTCAATTACATTCGTCTTGATTGAAACTAATAACCTCAATAACTATTAGAAAATTATTTCCTATATCTAATTACATATCCCTTAAATCATCATCCGACCTAACACTTCCAAGTTAAGTTGTATCATATCAAAAATCTAAAATTTCCTATGGTATAACTACTACTATAACCTCCTTGCTATATGAGATTTATTTATATGAAGCGATTCTTGGGAGGCAGACGAACTATAACAAGAAATTGATATATCAAGACCAATTATTAAGTAAATGATACATCTAATGGTTAGATATTGATATGTTAAGATTCACTATTAAACATAATTTTTTAAGAATTATCATTATATTGATCTTTATAGTTATTATGGCCTATATAAACTAGACTATTTGTACATTTTAACAAATAATTTATAATATATATGAATAATGTAGTTAATATGAATTACCATATCTATATAGCAATTTCAAGTGCTATATAGACTGAATCTAATTTCAAGTGTTTAACTAAATCAACCAAAAAAATTAAACATTAAAATCAATTGGTAAGCAAATATAAAACTCTAAACGAAAAACAACACCCAAAGCACATAAGAAGATGCATAAAAGCCCAAACAGATAAGCAATTATACTAACACAAACATAACAACAAATCCACTTCAAATAAACACCAAAGATATGACCACACATCCCACTAAATGATGGTGATGGCATAGAAAACAACCTTATTTAGTAAATATGGTCGACTTGGAAAAATGATCAAGTCAATGTAGAAAACAATCCTATTTAGTCAATATGGTCGACTTGCAAAAATGATCAAGTCAATGTAATTAGAAAGCTATTTCAACAACTCAGACTGTATACCTATTTCTTACGTTAATATATGCATAATGGTACTTCTATAAACTAACCAGATAAATGTGACTTGAAACATGAATTCCAATATCATTGAGAAGCAAAACATTAGCACTTTTTCCCCTTTTATAGTCCATAAAATCCCTAACTTTTAGATAATTAATGGCTAGGCAGCTTCAACTGAAATCCTAATAAGATTCTCAATAACACAATGAAGATTACAATATGATACAAATTAACAATGATCACAAACAAATATTCAAAAACCATGAAAATATTGAAAAGAGAAAATTGAAACTCTTCATCTTAATAGCCATAGAGATTTAAAATAAGGAGAAAATCATTAAAAAACCCACCCAAAACTTTTGTCGAACACTTTAAAGTCATAATAGATTCATCCCAATTAAATTAAGCAAATCATTTTGTTTTCCTTCCTTAACATTTTCTAGGACATTGCAAACATAATACACCATAGAAAATCCAAAAAAAAAATGTAAAAACACCTAAAAAACTCCTAGGTTTGAACATATATGCCTACATGGGTTATACAAAAAATAACAGAGAATAAAGGCTGAATGACTTTTCTCTACCAAAGGACACAATGACAGTGGCTGAAGAAGACAAATCAACACACATGCCGATGAGTAGAAGAAGAATCAACGACAGAGAAATGGAAGGAATCGATGATAGAAACATGAAAATGAAAATGCATAGGAGAGTGAGGGTTTTTTTTGGGTGGGTTACATATGTAGGAAAACAACATTGTTTCGTGTTAAATTAAACGATGTTGTTTTCTTTATATTAAAAATGTTGAAGCTGAAAGAAACGACGACGTTTACTCTAAAATTTATTGACAAAATTTACCGACAGAAACATTTCTGTCAGTAAACCTAAAAATTTTTTATTCTGCCAAGTATTCTGCCTCCATTACCAATACACTACAAGAATAACATACTATTTGTGGCATTTTTTTGGATAAAACATCACGAAATGTTCAGACTTTTCATGAGGTTTTTTAAATGTCACGAAGTGTTCCAATTTTTCACGATGTTTTACAAAAATGTCATAAATTTGTAACACTTTGTGTGATGTTTTATTAATAAAATGTCGTAAGACATTTTGTCGAATAAAACATCGCAGAAAGCTTAATTACTCTTCATTACTGTCTTTCCCTTCTCTTCTCACTTCAAAACCAAAACAAAAACCCCCTCCTCACCACTACTTCTGTGTCACACCTAGATGCTTAAAACTCCACCTTTCTCACTTCGTTTCTTCTACTCTCTATCTCAAACTAAAAACCTACTTCTTGTCCTTTGTTCCTTTTATTGCCCAGACATCAGATTGGGCCTAACAAGAGGAAGACAAAAATACTACCATTACATTGTTTGACTTTAACCAAAACGACCTGTCGTGGGGAAACCAAGAGAGTGGTGATATTGAAGCAATTGGAGCATCCGAATCAGAAGGTGAGGGAGGGGATTCAGTTACTGAGGCCATTGGAGGTTAAGGAGAGAGTGAAGAAGATGGTGATGAAACTTTTGAGTCACTGCCAGAGGATTCCAAAATCTTTGTTAGGAATTTGCCTTATAATGTTGACGGTTAGAATTTGACTATGTTATTTGAGAAAGCTGGAATTGTTGACATTTGGGCATCTCTTTAGTTCTAGTGGATCTAGCTCGATAATCCTTCAATCGTCATCATGGTCGAGCAACTTTTGTTTGGTTGTCTTCCATTCATTGCTTAGACTCTCTTCACTTGGGCTACAATCTCAGCCATTGGTATGCACAACGCCGCTTACTATTTCAGGAATTTTAATTGTGTTTTCTATTGACTCTTTGGAATTTCTCGTGAATTTTCATTCAAAACTAAACAGGAAGTTAAGTATCATGGTGGTGAAGGTCCTAATCATAACTTCATTTTAAACCCTCTTGGAAGTTTCTTTCATGCTCTGAATTTGCTCTTCTTTCCTTTGGTTTTCCATGTTGTGTCTCACCACTCGGTTATCTTATCCTCTGTTGCTTCTGTTTGCAATTTGTTTTTGCTCTTTTTTATCCCTTTCTTGTTCTTGCTCTATGTGTCCCCAAGGGGTGCACTTTGGTGGGTTATTAAGAATGCCCACTAGTTGCATATGATTTCTATGGTGTATGGTGCAGTGGCTTTGGTTGTTGTAGTGATAGCTTTGGAGGTTAGAGTTGTGTTCCATTTATTTGTGCGATACTTTTAGGTTCCCCCATTGTTGAATTATTTCCTGGTCATAATGTTTATGCTTGGAGGGACTGCTAGAATTGGGTCTTATGCAATTGGTATGATTTCAACTACTTCCAGCTCTTTGGCTTTCACTATGTTGGTTGTAGCTGTTAATGTTGGGTCAGTGTTTTGCATATCGGGACGAACGGGCCCCGCTTACCTCAAGTTTGCATGCGACCACAGCCTTAATCGATATTGTCCTCTTTGGTATTCGAACTCGAGACCTTAAGGTTTTGTTGCTTCTAATTGTACGCCTCTTACCATTGAGTTGCGTAGCTCAATGGTAAAAGGCGTGTAGTTAGAAGCAACAAAACCGTGAGGTCTCGAGTTCGAGTACCAAAGAGGACAATACCGATTAAGGTTGTGGTCACGTGCAAACTTGAGGTACGCGGGGCCTGTTCGTCCCGGTACACAAAACGCGAACCCAACAACATGTACCTACCTGAATTCCTTGCTTGGACACATGCTTAAAAGATGCCTCTCCTCTTGATCCTCTTGCCTTCCTTGATTTCCTTTATCAAATGCAACAACCCATTCAATAAGAATACAAATTTGAGGACCCATAAATTCTAAAAACTCAAACTCTTCCAAAAATCCAAACATTCGGGTCGATTTTCCCATGATCACTCTGATCAAGTAAATGACAAAATATGATAATATTCTCTTCTATAAAAAGTTTCCCCATTGTCTTAAGTTTCTAATGACTCCAAAATCATTCAATTTGGTTCAGAAATCTGACAGTTATACTCCAAACATGTTGGGACTATTCTTATGCTGAAACAATAATATTTACTCAAATTTTGACTAAAATTTGAGATCTTTAAAAACTGATTAAAAACTTCCTTTCTTCATAAAACTTATAAACCTTTGACTCTAGTTCACAAAGAATAAAAAATCACCTCATTTGGATATCTATATCAAAATTTATGGCTAAAATACCAAAACATATTTGTATAGGAAAAAGACCTCTCGCTGCGGCGGAAAGGAGCTCGCCGCAGCGAAGGAACCCGCCCACGTCGCGACGTGGGCGCTGGTGCGCGCCGCGGTGTGGGTGCTCACGCACGTCGCGGAGTGGGCGCTTGTCCGCGTCGCGATGTGGGCGCTTGCGTGAGCCGCGACGTGCGAGACCTGCGTGCACCACGACGTGCGAAACCATAAATCCTCCGAACACTCATTTTCTACATTTTTCATCTTTAAACATTCCATCTTCCACAAATAACTCATCTTAACCCTAAATCATCATTCTTACTTCATTTCTAAACTTATCTCAACACAAAAATCATCCACGAACATCATAATCATTAACCCTAAAAACCAAACCTATGCTTTAACTCATTTGACAACTTCTAACACTTAATCCTCTCTTAACTAACATCAAAACATGTTTCATTCATCTAATCAAGGGGAAAAATGCTTATACTTACTTGATTTAGCTTCAAATTCTTCAAAGATCTTCAAACCCTAGCCTTCTCCTCTTCTCTTCTTCTCCCACGGCTTCCTCTCTTCTTTCCCTCTTCTTTTTATTTTTCTTCTTCTAATTTCTTTCACTTAAGCCTTAAATGAATGAGCAAGGACCAATATGCCCCTCCATGTAAGCCTTATACCTCTTACCCTTAAGTGTCATGCCCAATTTGCCCTTATATAATCTTATAACTTTGATATTTCAATTCAGAGATTGAAAATCTTAGAGACTGAATTGCAATTTAATTCCTTCAAATAAATTGTAGTCGCATGTCTCTAATTTATTTAGAAACAAGAATCATCTTAATTAGATCTCTACAAATCAAGATATCATCAAAATACCTAAACATGTTTAGAAAAATGTCCAACTCAACTCTTTAATCAATCCTCTCACTTTGATTCAAACAACCTTTTTCAGATTAATCTCAAAAATCACCAATTTTCATGGAGAGATAAGGGATGTCTTAGGAATCGAACGCTTCAAAAATCGGATTAATCGGATGTCGGACGGAAAAGTTAGAAGTAAAAGAACGGACAAGGGTCGGATCACCCTAACAGTAACAGTAACTTGTAAAAAAAAACTTAACTTCCTATTCCATGGTCCAAAAATTCCATACATTACCTCAATGGAAAGATCAAAACATAATCTAAAACTTTCATGAGCACTTAAAAGCTAGATCAACTTCTAACTAGGTCAATTTTTCAGTCAAAGTTTCTGCCCAGAAATGTGTCATCCTATATCACATCTAAACTTTAAAATTTCATATCTTCCAAATTCCACAACCAGAAATAACATATTATACATCATTGAAAAGTTAGGAAAATATTCTATGACTTTCATGTAGATCACTGAACTCAATTCAGACCACATCGGTACATGATTTGCCTCAAATCGCATTACACCTGAATGTACACTTATGGACATTTTCACAAAATAAAGCAAATTAATACTTAACTTTGACTGATCATAACTAACTCCCGATATCGAAAAATATCAAACTTTATGGCAACAGAAAGCTCTCAACATAATCCACAAGTTTCATGAAGATCAATTTCTCAAATTCTGCTTAAATCAAAAAGTCAACTCTCTATGACCAAAAAGTCAAACTTTCTCAGTTTTTCATATTCTCACACTTTTTCTCTTTATTTCTTGATTTTTAACATCCATTTAAAATAATGTATTCACTATCAATTTCATTTAAACTCAAAACCACACTTTAGACCATAATTAATCATAGACATCATTAACAAAAGCATACATACACCTATACTCTCTCATCATCAACTTGCTAAATTCACCTATCTTAATTTCATATAACAATTCACATTCTTTAATTGTCTTTTTCTTTGCACCTGAATAATTTATCACAAATTTCTCATTTAATGTCAATTTATACTTCAAAATTTTAAGAAAAATTCGGGGTCCAATAATAAATAGCCAACTTTTAGGAAGGAGGGAAAAAACTTACAATTCCAATTAGATCTTGTTACAAAAAAAGGGAGGAAGGAAAGATTCAAGAAAAGTAACATACCAACAAAAGGTATAGGTGCTCAACTTATGAAGAACAATAAATCATGACCTAAAACAATACAGTCTAGTCTTAAGAGGAATATATGTAACATATATATTGGAAGCAAAGGGAAAGTTTGTCGTAAATTCAATTTATCTATATAAAATTTAAAAAGTTATCATACCTGATACTTGTCACTTGGATTAATAAGACAACAGTGAGATATCATAAATATAAAACAAAAAACACTTAAGACTATTATTTGTAATAGATTTATTTTAAGTTTGTTTTCTTTATTTCTATCTATTCATAATGGCACCTAACGGAGGTTAAATTGATTACTAGTGAAAATTTTAAATTTATTATTTAAGAACGTAATTTGATCAAATTTAAGGAGAGTGGTATTAAGAAATAGCAATGTAGTTAAGTATGATCATACAATATATATATATATATATATATATAAGAAGCACTCCCAAAAACACCTTAGCCTGTATCTACAAAATATTTATAGTAAAATACCCTTCCAAACTATACTAAGTTAAAAACTCATGTAAAGTAAAAATATACTAAGTTAAAAACTCATCCAAAGTATTCATTATTAAACAAACAAATCAAAAGAGTATCCAAAATAAATATTTTAAAAAACACACTAGAATATTTTAAGTATAATTTGAATCCTTTTATTCAAGTTACAAAATTCATTTTTTAACTTTGTACTCCTTTCATGTGAAATATTCACTCTGGTTGTTATAATGGTCTACAATTGAACTCCCAATCTTCTTTTCAAGAGAATTAATAAGTTTGCTCATCTTAGTTGTCTCCTTTTTCATTTTTGTCCTTCACATAAGCTAACTCCTTAACAATCTTCTCATTTTGTTACAACAACTCCGTGTTGCACTAGAAAAACATATCCATCTCAACATAAGTTCACTTATTACAAGTCACAATTTAGTTAATAGATTGAATTATAATAATATAATTATTACAAAATGTACATAGTCAGAGTATTCTTAAATTCAAAGTAAAATAGTGCTTTAGATGACAATGGATGGTCTCCTATAACTTGTTGTATATGATTTTTTTGTACTTTATAATGACCATTCCTTTAAAAATCTAATGCCAAATCTCATTTTGTCCAAAATTGAAATTGTCCACTTCTGCATTCTAAAGAGGATAAAATGTCCCATCTTTAGATCTAACATTCTTCCCTTTATGTTATTTCGAGGGAGCAGTATGAGGTATTAGCCAGAGTTCCGTATCATTTTTTCTTTTTAGATAAGTCAAGTCATTCAATTATAATTAGTAGATAATATCCTACTAAAGTCCATCGTTATTAAAACCATGGTCATTATTAGTGTGAAGAATATAATGATATAAAGTTAAGGTAAATATTTAGATAAAAATATACAGGCCTGTCAAACTATAACACTTACATCCAATTAAAAATTCTCTTTTTAATAGTTGTTTGTTTGAGGGAAAGTTTTTTTTAATTCAATAAAGCTTTATCTTGAAGCTTTAGTAGCTCACCGAATTTTATCCTTTTATTAAAATATAAATTTACTTCCCTTAAACTTGCCTAAACTCTTAATTAGTACTATCTTTAAGAGAGAGAAAAATGACTTAAGATCTCTAGCCATAAGTTTCCTTTGGAGGTTTAGCTAGATACGTACTAGGTTTGGCATTAAGACTATACTAATCAACTAGTCTTACGTAAGATTTTATTTGGAGTATATATTTAAATAATTTTACGGTAAGTTTGATACTTCTCAAATGGAAAGTTGTAAGGAATGATGTAATATGGTATAATATCAAGGGCAAATTTGGTTAATATTTATGCTTATATCTTGATAGTTAAAGTCATTTGAAGTAACGCTATTCAATATTTGAAGTTGTTAAAGTAAGCTCCTACTTTATCAATGTAAGAATAAAAAATATAAAGGAATTGGTAGCTAATCTTTATAGATGTAAGAATGAAAAATTTTAACTTGATACTTTTGAAAGATCTAAACCTAATTTTACCTACATATTTGTTCAACGTGATAACTTCCCATAATTTTATGAATGGTTTTATAAGCATATGAAAAGATGAACCAATATTATGCACACTATGGAGCAAATTTGTCAATGGCAATCTTAAAAATAGACAAACCAAGGCAAAAATTTGCATATCAAAGACACAAACCTCTATATGGAGAATGCACAAATAATGTTGAGCCAATAGTTCATATGCTAAGAGGTAGATTTGTTAATAGAGATCGTGTAAACAAAAATGAGGAGTTAGAATCGTAAGACACAGATTTTTCAATGGTGATTGTGTAAACAAAATTAATCTATAGTTAACACATTAAGGACACATATATGCCAATGGGGATTATAAACAAAGATGAGCCAAGATTTAATATGTTAAATATATAGATCAATCAGTGGTAATCGTGATAATGAAGACGAAGAGTTCACATGATAAGATATAGATCTACTAATGATGATATTGTAAACAAAGACGAACAAGTATTTTACATAGGAAGGATGCAAATTTGCAAATGGTGATTGTACAAACAAAAATTAACCAATAATTCACATAAAAATCATAGACCTATCAAGGGCAGTTATGTAGTGACATCAAAAAAATACTAAAACAGATGATAAAACACTTGAAAAGATTATACAAATTGCCAAAAGAAAAATATGATGCTAGAATTAAAATAAAAAATGCAAATCATCAAAAGCATTAATAAGATATGTTTACAAAAGGCCATAAAATTTGTTCCCTTACATTAAAGGGTTGACCAAGAACATGAAGTAACTTCATCATTGATAAGAGAGGGAACATTAGCAGTCGGCTTATTATTGCAATTTAGAAGCAATACTACAAATTCATCCTTATGATTATCATCCTTTACATTTCCTCTAGTGATGTTGGATTTGACAAGCATATCTCCAAAGAGTAGGTCATTAACATTTAGGTTTGGATGTCTCACCCTTAACAATATTCAAAAGCCATTAAAATCTTTGATGAAGGAGTCAATTATCTTTTCACAGTTGACTAATTAAAAAATCTTACCTTCTAAAAAATCCTTATAAATCTAAATCCTAGACTAATTAGTAGCTTATTCACACTCAACCTCTTTGAGCAGCTTATTACTAATGGTGAGTTATTTAAAAGTAAACTCAAACATCCCAAAAACTTGCATCAACTATGCTACCTCTCTAGCATTGGTCTTCCTCAGTGTTGTAAGATATTTGTTCAACAACTTCATGTTACTTATCAACTAATCTTTCTTACAAATAAACCTCTCAATCTCTACAATAACCTAATCATTGCAAATAGCCAAAGAGTGTAAGGCCTTTAAGTAAAGGTGAGTGAGGAAGGACAAGCACGTTGATGATGAAGACAATCACACATATTAATGAACATTCAACCTTAAGAAACTTACTTGACCCATATTGTGCTTTTTTAAGGAACAAAGGGTTTCTTATGTTCCCTTACCTAAACAATACTCGTTCCTAGGGAAACCATACCTTAACAAACCTACAAATTCACTCTACTAGTTCTGAAGACAAAATATTTGAGAACTTTGTATCCTAGTGAGGGTAAAAAATCCTCTTCCTTAGGCTTGTTAGGAAGTAAAGGATGTTCACTTAATAGAGATGGCCTCCTACCCCTCTTCTTCAAGGTATCCATAACAATATTTAATCCTTCCTTATTACCTTATTCATTAATTTCTTTACAATGTTTTCTACATAATGAAAAAATGTTAAATAATTAGAGACCTGAAAAGAAATAAAGCAATAAAGGATGAAAACATATGCATTTTTGTATTTAAGACCCTAAATTCTTAGCAAGACGTCCTTTTCCAACATTGCTTCTTTTAGGGTACTTGAAGATTCTTATACAACAAGATTCACACTAGATTATGTAGCACTATGTGGTTTATATACCTCTGGTTAAATAGGGGATAACATCTTTTTATATAGCCCTAAATTCCCAACTACTTTTATCTTCTAAACTAAGGAACACAAACTTCTTCATCCATTTATATGTCCTTTAGGGGGAGAAAGAGAGCCTCATCCTGGGCTTAAGTTGAGTCTATACCATCCCAAATGCTTTCTTAAAGGCCAAATTTGATTCATAAATTTAAAAAGTTCTAAAGAAGGCTTAGCCTCTCTTAGTTAACAAACCACCATACAGCATAAGACTATAATCTAAGAATGAGAGTATAACTACTATAGATGTAGGTCTAAATCATCAACAATATTGTGGACCATATAATAAAAAGATATTTTTTGTTACTTTAATTAAACTTTAGTCAATTCATTCACATAATATCTCTAATAACAAAAGAGAGATCACATAATCAAATCACACAAAAAATCAATATTTATTCTATTTTTATTTGGGTTTAACTAGATTTTAAAATTCTTAAAATAGTAGTTTATAGTATTCTTTTCTAAGGTTTACATTTTCTTTTTCTTTCTATATTAAAAATAAATTATCTTTCTAATTTTGTAGTTAAGTTTTACAGCCTCATATCATTCTTAAAGGCATCAAAGTATACAATAACCTCTCTAGGCCTAATAATATAAACCCTCTCGTCTCTGCACAGGGTTGACGTACAAATATACTAGGGGATGTTGAAACTAGCTAACAACTTTTCCAAATTTGCAAGTTTCAATTGACCTATATAGCTCTTAATTTCATACATGTCAATGCTTCTTAGAATGTGATATAGGCTAAAAGCCAATTATGTCTCTTTACTTGCGCTAAATGGTTATTGCTATTCTCTCTCGTACCCTTAGGTACGATCTTGGATGAAGATCCTAACGTGTTGGTCATCTTGCTACTCGAGCTGCTTCTACTAGAACTAGATATACCTTTTTTAAAAAACTTTAGGTCTTTGTAAAAATATAGGTTGCATATTACTTTGGTGAAATTTTCAAGATAAAGTAAAGGTTTTGAGGAGCTCATCCAAAAGGTTTGTATATTGGCAACTAATGGTTCAAGTAAGATTAAGGGTCAAGATTGCAAGACCTTTGTACACTTCAAGGCCTCCTTAAAAATTCTTCAAAAAGTGACCTCCTTGCCTAATGTAATGTTGCAAATTGACTTGTTGCCTATCAATTTTTGTTTGAAAACCTTGATGTAACCATAAGAAAATATCAAGATTGTAGGGATAAATGATGAATAAAATCACAAAAAAGGGCTTTTATGATTATAAAGAACCCGATGTGTCATTAGTCCTATTGGCAACTCAACTAAAGCCTACTACTAAATTCATAAACATTTTAAAAAAAGTTATACGACAACATTTAAGGTGATAACACTCCCAAACCCTAAGAAAGTTGTAGTTTAGGCTATTAACCCTTTTAGGGTGACCATATTTCCATATATCTACATCACCATGTTTTCAGATATGCAACCTCTAATAATAAAAGGGGAACTACTTCAAAAGTAAAAGGTCCTTAACCTCTTTATCAAACACTTTCTTATAAACTTGAAACCTAGAATTTGATTTTAACTTAAGAGCATTAATCAACTGAGAATCTTTCAACACCCTTTTTTATATACCATAAGATCCCCCTCATTATTACCTAAATAAAACCCAATATTATTGATGAGTCCAATCTAATAAACATCACATTTTTCATAAAATCTTCTTGCTGATCTTGGTGAATAAGTTAACATAAATGTGCTTTTTTTTAGTAGGTTAAAAATATGTTTTAACCCCTAAGGTCTTTACTAAAATTTAAGTTAAACCTTAACAAATGTTGATGTTCAAAAAATACTCTTCATAAATTGTGTCATTTAGTCCTTAAACTAACAAAACTCTAAATTTGTTTTTAGGTCTCCTCAGTTTTGCTTATGTAGTTTCTTTTAATTTTAGAGCATATGTATGCAGAGTAGGTAACTGACATGGCTTTTAAATCTTCTTCCCTATCTTTTTCATCTAACAATTCATTTTCTTTTCCATAGGCATCTTCTTACTCATCATATTCTTTTTGCTCTTGAAAGGATTCATAATTCTTAATGCCATTCTCCATCATCACAACTTAAGCCACTCACCATTTTCTTTTTCTTTCACTACGATCTTGCTATGCTATAAATTCATTCACTTGCAAAGAAAGGTTCTCATCTTTGTTGTTACTAGTAAATATAGGAAAGTCACCAAACTCAATCAAATGATCATGAGAGAGATGCATAGGAGAATGAGGAGGACTAAGAAAAAAGAGTGACGATTGTGAATCATATATAGCTTCATCCCCATTCATTTTATATGCCTCATTCTCACTATTTTCTTAATGTAAATCAGATGTTTGAGATTGTACAATATTCTCCATGTGGTCACTATTAAATATTGTCTACATGGTAGATTCACTTCTTGCTCCATCATTACATTGTAACTTATTCTCTTGAAAATTAAAAGGACCAGGAAGCTTGCTCAGAATCATTTTTTGTAACTTATTCTTTAGAAAAGTAGAAAGACCATGATGCTCATTTCCACATTTCTAAGAGCCTCTATGCAATGACCTTATATATAAAGGTCGAAGAATATGATGTTACCTTATAAACTATAGTAAAATTTTAAAGGAATAAAGTTCATCTACCTTAGAATTACAATATACATGTTCATAGTGTGGAGGATAAACACCATCATGAGAATGAAACCATCATGAGAATGATTCTATCTTTTTCCACCTTCATCAAATATATTGACAAGGATTTTATAAAATTCATATTCCATCTCTAGACTTCTACTAATATGATCTTTGTCTTCAATAGAGCAGAAATGGAAAAGTAGCAATAAAGCCCAACTTAAAGAGGAGCATCAATCAAAAGGATAACCTAAAGCAAAAAACTTTTGGGGATTTGAGGTTTCAAATTTTGGGGTTTCAAGGATTTAGGAACTACATTAACTATAGTCTCAAACTTAAAAAAGCAATGTAAACAAGACTGAAAAAGGTTCCATTAGTTTGAGAGCTAAATGACATTATTTGTAAGTCATTCAAATATTTTTTAAACATTGACAAACATTAAGATCAAACTTCAATTTGAGTGGAAATCTTAATAATTGAATGAAACTTCAACTTTCTTAATATAACTGCCCAGAAATAGTTGCAATATGTGAATAAAATATATACTTTGAATAACAACATAATACAAGGAATAAGAATAACTAACCACGATAGTTCAGAAACATAATTAACGTAACCCTTTGGTTGTTTAATACTTGTAATACATATTATTAAGATATTTGTTATGATATCTTTTTAATTAATTTTGGGCTTTATTTGTGATTGGACATGGTTAGATATATGTTAAATATCATTATGATAAGTTATCAACCTTAAGTGGGATTCTTGAAGCAAAAGGTTATATGAAGGATAAAATCCTAGTAAAGATAGGAATTATTTGGGATAATATCACCATATTTTAATAAGGATAATGTGCAAATTTTTGGTAATTTTGGAGCTATCTTTGGTATCCTATTTATGTGATTTGTGTTATCTAAGGCATTTGGATTTTTCAGTGATTTTATTCATCTTAGGTAGTTGTGTGTTCTCCACTTAGGTAGTTGTGTGTTCTCCACTTGTTGTGTGAATTTTTTGGATTGTCCAATTATTGTTTTTATGTTGTACAACATCCAGCAGACTGGTGTGGTTAAAAAGGTCTATTATTTTTTATGTTTCGGTGATGAGACGATTGTTCATTTGATGAGTTTTATGGATACAATGCATTGGATACTTCAGTGATTATTTCTAGGGTTCACAACAGAATTCTTGGTGGATGACTTCCTATACTCTCGATTGATAAAGCTACATATTTAAGGGAGTGTTTTTATCTTAACTGTTTTTCTTTGTCTATGCCTTTATTGATTTTATCACTCTAGTTGTCTTATTCTCATCTTTAGTATCAAACATTGTTGTGAAAATCCTCTATTGAGGTTAACACAAAGTGGTCATGTCATTGGGAGTGATACTTTCACAGGGTGTGAGGGCAAGTGAATAGTATCAAGATTTAAGTGATGTCGACTCAGTAAAGCCTTGTGTAAAACTATTGTTCTTTGGTGAAAGTGATTAAGATAGGTGAGGGCCCCGCAAATGTAGACAAGATGTGTTAAACTACATTATGAAATCTTGGTTGTCAATTTGTTTATTGTTTTTCAATTTTTATTTTTTGTTTTTTTGAAAAATTAATAAATGTTGACATAGCTATTTTTATCAAGCAACTGACAAAAACAGTTCAAAGTAATTGCGGCATAACCAGGATCTTTATGACACTAGATCTTTTAGGACTTTCAATTTTTATCAAAGCATGGTTCACCTAATTAGAACTTGGTAGGTCAAGTTGGTATAAATCCTTGTTTTGCAATTATGTATAGAAAAAAAGGGGCATCAATCACCAGGCCACCGTTGTTAGATGGTTCAAAATATCCTGCTTGGAAGTCAAGGATGAGAATATTCATTCAAGAACAAGGAACTTATGCATGGAATTCAGTTTTGAATGACTGGACACATCTAGTGACGATTGATGAAAAGGGTGAAGCGGTACTTAAAGATCCATCTAAATGGATAAGGGTTAAAGAAGAAGGAGCGCTTGGAAATGTTCAAGTAATGCACACTATCTTCAGTGTAGTAAATGAAGGTCGCTTTATTACGGTATCAACCTATGAATCAACAAAAGAAGCTTGTGATACTCCGCTTACAATACATGAGGATCAAAACTGGTGATAACTTCAAAACTTCAGATGTTGGCCTCTAGAATTGAAGAGCTAAAGATGGATGAAAGAGAAATTATAGGAGACTTTCATGAGAGATTGCGAGACATTGCAAACTAAGCATATTAACTTGGAAAGAAGTACTTGAATCTGAAACTCGTCAAGAAAACATTATGATCATTGCCTCAGTGATTCATACCAAAAATTGTAGACATTGAAGAAACCTATGATAGGAATGAATAATCTTTAGAGAAAGTAATTCGGATTGTTACCAACTTTGAGATGAATTTGTTGAGAGATAAACGAGAGAAGAAAAAAGGATTGGCATTGCAAGCCGAGGTTGGAAAAGTCATAAATGAATTAGGAGATCAATCCGATGAGAAAAAGGATACATGTTATTGACAAAATATTTCATCAAGTGCTTAAAAATGATGATGAAAGATAGACCCGATTTTAAACAAAACAGTGGAAGCTTATCAAATAATAATTTCAAACAAGAAGCTAAAACTCGAAAGGGTGAAAGAAAGGTAAAGAAAATCTAATGTCACGAATTTCAAGGCTTCAAAAATGTGCAAGCGAAATGTGTTAACACTTTAAAGAAGAGAAAAGGGAAATATCATATGAGCACTTGGAGCGAGAATGAGTATGAAAGTGAGTATGGTAGTGAAGAGGAATTTGTGAGTAATCGTGTAGTGTTAGTTGCTTTATACGATAAGAATGCAGTTGCTTGCTTATCAACAACCAGAGAAGAAATCGACAGGGAAAACTTAGATGAATCAATGTATAATTTTATTTCCAATGTGATAGTGATGACAGTGATTAGAATACAAAAAGGAGAATATTTGCAAAGCTTATGAGTTAATGTATGCAAAATGTGTAGAAACGTGTAAGAAGAATGATAAACTAAAGAAGGAAAATACTACCATGAAGAATATCATTCAAGATCTTGACAAGAAGTTGTCATCTAAAGTAGATAAGCTTGATGAAACAAGGTTGAAGTTGGTCAATACTGAAAAGGAATAATGCTAAATGGAGACACCAAAAAAGCTATAATAATTGTTGGAAATTGGTAAGATCAAAGGAGATTTTTGAGGTGTTGGTTACAAAGGTGAATGTTCTACGTTGAATGGTGAGACAAATGATGAAGTTGGATCAGTCAAAGGAGAAATCTCAAGAAGGAATTGAAAATTTATACCTACATGTCACTTTTATGGGGTTTAAGGGCAAATAAGGTCAAATTGTTACAAGCTATTAAAAATGATATTTCAAAGGGTCAAAACTGAAAGTCTAGAAATTTTTCGATAAATTTTTAGGAGCAACCTATGTTACCAAAGCATACCTGCGTTAGAAAAGGTCAATTCAAGCACTTGTAACTCTTAAATCTATACGGGTTGCTTCTCATAATGGTTAGTACTTTGACAACGTGTGTTCATATCATATCACAGGTGAAAGAAGCTATGTGATGGATTATCAAAGTTGCATGGATGATTATATTACTTTTAGAGATGGAAAGAAGACCACAGTTATTGGAAGAGTGACTGTTTGCATGAATGGACTGTCACATTTAAAAATTGTACTTACATTAATTGGTTAAAAGCCAACTTGGTAAGTATTAGTCATCTTTATGATGACGGCTTATTAGTTAAGTTAACTAGTGATGAATGCAAGGCATTAACCGAGGAAGGTGAGTGCGTACTAATTGGTAGAAGATCAACAGATAATTGTTATATATTGCAAGTTATTACTTTTTGCAAATCAGTCTCATATGATGGTAATATAAATCTTTGGCATCAAAAGTTGGTCATGCCAACTATGATCTTATTAACAAGTTAAGCAAATTCGAGGCAGTGAGGCTTGCCTATAATAAACAATGATGACAAGACTATGTGTAGTGCTTGTCAAATGGGTAAACAATCGAGAGTACCACACAAAAAGGTTAGAAATGTTACATTTTCTTGCATATTAGAATTAATTCATATAGATTTGGTTGGTCCAATATAACATGCTAACATTGGTGGAATGAGGTATTTCTTGACATATGTTGATGAATATTCTAAATACACTTAGGTAGCTTTCTTGAAAAAAAAATCAAATGCATTTAAGGCCTTTAGGAATTAGGAGCTTATGTATACAAATTATGAATAATGAAAATATGATAGTGTTGATGATACGATCAAACCATAGAAGGGAGTTTGAGAATGCAAGTTTCAACGATTTTGTGACAAATATGATATCATGCAAGTTTTAGCACCTAAAAATCCATAACAAAATGGAATTGTAGAGAGGAAGAATCAAACTCTTCAAGAAATAGCCAGATCTATGTTGAATGGAAGAAAAATATCAATGAGATTTTAGGCTGAAGTAGTAACACAACATGCTATATATACAACGAAGATCATCTTAAAAGCATCTTGAACAAGACATCTTATAAACTATGGAAAGGAAAGAAACTAGATATTAGCTACTTTCATGTATTTGGCAGTAGGTGTTGCATTCTCAAAGATTGCAAAAAACTTGGGAAATTTGAAAGTAAGAGTGATAAAAGAATATTTCTTCAATATTCAATCCATAGTAAGGCATATAGGGTGTTCAACTAGAGAATTAAGACAGTAATGGAATCTATAAATGTTGTGGTAGATGATATGCATCAAATAATTGATAAGGTGGTGGAAGAAAATCTTCAAAACTAACCACACAAATTATCATAAAAATGTAGCTCACGAAAAACCAAAAAAATGCTCAGATTTACAGTTAATTGTTGCTAGTAAAGAAATTGGTTAGACAAAAGATTATTCAGTTGGTTCGAAGGAAGAAACCAACCAGCAACTTGATGTTGAAAGAATACTTTTGAATGATGAAGACTCAAGGAAAGATGATTTCTACAGAGATCGTCCATCACAAATCAGACAAAATCACCTTATTTAGAATGTAATTGGTGAACTTAGTGATAAAAGGAAAACAAGAGAAAGAAAAAGGATAGATTATCGGAAACACACAAAGATTTTATGTTATACTTCTTCATTTGAACCAAAGAATGTAAAAAAAGCATTATAAGATAAATTATGTATAGTAGCTATGTAAGAAGAGTTAACGTAGTTTGCTCGAAATGATGTGTCATTGAACATGAATGTAATTGGAACAAAATGGGTATTTTGCAACAAAATCGATGACAAGGGCAATGTGACTAGAAATAAGGATAGGTTAGTTACTCAAGGATACTCTCAATTTAAGGCATTGATTTTGATGAAAATTTTGCTCATGTGGTAAGGCTTGAATCAATTAAACTTCTTTTAGCCATAGCTTGTATGAAAGGATTCAAACTCTATCAAATAGATGTGAAGTGTGCGTTCTTGAATGAGTTTCTACACACAAAAAATATATTTTGAACAACTAAAGGAATTCATTGATTCAATACATGCCGAGCATGTATATAAGCTCAAAAAGGCTCTTTACGGTCTCAAGCAAGCGATAAGGGCTTAGTATGAAAAACTTACTAACATCTACTCCACCAAGGATACGAAAGAGGTAGTGTAGACAAAACTTTATTTATTAAAAATTCAATTCTAATTTGATGATTGTGCAAATATATGTTGATGATATTGTGTTTGGGTCTACTCATCGGAAGATGGTCGAAGAATTTATGAAGTTAATGACACATGAGTTTGATATGAGCATGGTAGGTGAATTGAATTTCCTTTTGGGATTACAAATTAAGCAATTGAATGATGGCATCTTTATATCACAAACCAAATATGCAAAGAATTTGGTGAAGAAATTTGGCTTTGAGAATGCACGACATGTTAGAACTCCTATTAATGTATCTACAAAGTTGAACAACGATGATAATGGAAAAGGTATCCATGTAAGTTTATACAAAAGCATCATTGTAAGTCTACCTTATTTAACTCTAAGTACACCAAATATCTGTTATAGCATTGGAGTATGTGCTTGTTATTAATCCAACCCAAAGGAGTCATATTTGATAGCGGTAAAGAGGATTATTAGGTATGTCAGTGGCACTTCTAAGTTTGGGTTATGGTATTCATATGATTCTACTTCCCATCTAGCTAGTTATAGCGATGCCGATTGAGTTGGAAATTTAGACGATTGAAAAAGTACATCAGGGGGCTATTTCTTTCTAGGTAACAATTTAATTTTATGTATATTAAGAAACAAAACTCCATCTCATTGTCAACGGTAGAAGTGGAATATAACAGTTGGTAGTTGTTGCTCTCAACTTGTATAGATGAAACAATTACTGGAGGAATATGGAGTAGATCAAGATGTGTTGACTATTATGTGTGATAACAAGAGTGTTATAGACATCTCAAAAAACTCAAATCAGCATTCAAGAATCAAAGACATCAACTTGAACGAGAACTAAACACATTAACTTGAAGTATCATTTCATTGAGAGCTTATAGAGATGAAAGTTGTAGTTCTTTCATATGTAACAACTGAGAAGCAATTGACTAACATTTTTACAAAACCTCTTGATTCAATCAAGTTTGAATTTCTTCAAAGGGCTTTGGGATTGCGTGATTTACATTTTTGATGCAATGTAGTTTATTGTTATTAAAAAAGAAAAATTAGAAAAGACAAAATCCCTAATTTTTTGGTCTTAGATTAAAGTTGTCGTTACATATTCCCCCTTCATTCTTTTTCATTATTTTGAAATTTTGTCTCCATTGACTTGTTTTTCTCTTTCAGTTTTGAGTATTATGTTTCTCTCTCTACTACTTGTTCTCTCTCTTGGCTCTCTCATGATTCTCACTCTACATCAATGCCTCTCTCCTTCATCTTCATTAGGCATTTTTATTTTTAGAGCTACAATAGGCAAATCAAAACATCAAGCCTTCTCTTCTCACTTGGAGTAGTCCCTTATGGCGTTGGTACCATTCATCGTCAACCCTCCTTGTTTTTCTAGCCTTCTCCAGCAACACCCACCTCGTGGCAAATCGATGATAGGCATTGATTCATCCTTGGTAGTACCCATCGACATTCTCGAGCCTTTCTTTGTTCAGGAATAACCTAAAGTTAATGAGGATGTAATATGAATGTTATCTCACATAATAGAGGAATCCTCCTCTGATCCAAAAAATGCTCCTATTGAGCCCGCTGCTCCTATATCTCCAGTTGTGTCACCACTAACAGCTACTCCTTTTACTTCCTGATGCCCAGTCAAGCACATTGGGAAATCAGTCTGATTGCCTCATCAACTTACACCTATTCAGATTTAAGTGGATGATGCTCTGTCTCACAAGTTTTATTTTTCTGCTACACAATATAAGTGAGACTCCATTGCAAATATTGAGTTTGTTATTGACCATCCTATAAATTTTACTGAATATCAACAATTTCGTCTAGATGTGTTGTTAACTGAAAGAAATCTATTGACTGCTGCTTTACTACCAAAACACTATGATTATGAACTTGTTAGAAAATTTTATTGCAATCCTATTAAGGGTGTTTTGGATGATTTTGCATTGAGTTGTCATACAATGTATATGAGAGGAACAATGGCAAAATTTGATCCGACTTAGTTTAATATGTTTTTTTGGGTTTGATAATTTGATTGGTGATTGGTCTTATGAGGATGATTTTATTATGACTCATGATATGTTGGCTACTATTTTAATGAATGGTAAATTGACTAGTTGGCCATCTTCTTCTACACTTCGTGCACCTGAGTGGTCGCAAAAATATTTTGTGATTCATAAGCTGTTGTTAGTGAATTGGATGTGTTGTTGGTGAATTTGATGCCTAGTACTCACATTGTTATAGTTTATTTGACTCAGGCTAAATTGGTTTATGCCATAAATATCAGGTTTAATTTGGAGAGAATTATTATTGAGGCCATGATTGTAGTTAGTAGAAAAACAACAATCTTTGTTATACTCTTTTATGTCTTATTACATAGTTTTTGTATGCCCACAATGTACCTCGGACAGTTACTAGTGTTCTTGAGCCTATCTCTTTGTTGAACATCTCTCATTGTCTATTAAATGTTAACAAGAAAGCTCGGGTAATTGACTTGCTTTATTTATCTTCTGACTCGTCTGAACCATATGTCGCATCAACTATTAATCTTAATGTTGTTTTACTTGCTGAAATGGATTGGATTGAGGGCGTCTTTCAAGCAGGGTTAGACACACTTCGTCAACTCAATCAGAGGGTTCTTCATCACTTGAATAATTCTTAACCTTACTCTTTGGCATTTTTTTGTCCCAAGGAGGAGAAAATTGGATGTTTGGATAATTATTTATTTGATATTATTATTTCTTTGGTTATTTTTCTAGATATTTTCAGCTTATGTGGACTTGACAATTATTTTTGTAAACTTGATGTTCGATTAAAGGGGTGTATCTAATTATCTTCTTAAGGGGGAGTTCTCATATGTGACAAATAATACCAAAAGGGAGAGATTGTTAAGATATTTTTTACGATATCTTTTAAATTAATTTTGGGTATTATTTGTATTTGGAAATAGTCATATATATGGAATATCATTATGATAAGTTATCTACTTTAAGTGGGATTCTTGAAGCAAAAGGTTGCATAAAGGACGAAATCTTAGTGAAGATAGGATTTACTTAGGATAATATCACCATATACTAATAAGGATAATGTGTTGATTTTTTGGTGATTTTAGCAGCCTATTTCGATGATTTGTATTATCTAAGATAGCTGAATTTTTCAGTGATTTTGTCCATCTTGGACAGTTGCATTATCTCCACTTGTTATGTGAATTTTTTAAGCTTTCCAATTATTGTTTTTATGTTATAAAAGGTCCAATAGACTGGTGTGGTTAAAAAGCTCTATTATTTGTGACGTTTTAGTGATGAGACAATTGTTCATTTGATGAATTTTGTGGCTACTATGCGTGAGATGCTTCAGTGTTACTTCGAGGGTTCATAGCATAATTCTTGGTGGATGACTTCCCATACTCTCGGTTGATAAAACTACATATTAAGGGGAGTATTTTTATCTCAAGTGTTTTTCTTTGTCTGTGCCTTTATTGATTTAATCACTTGAGTTGTCTTATTCTCATCTTTAGTATCAAACATTGTTATAAAAATCCTTTGTTGAGATTAGCATAAATTGGTCATATTATTGAAAGTGAAATACTTTCACGTGGTGTGAGAACGAGTAAATAGTATCAAGGATTGAATAGTATCGGTTCAATAAAGTCTTGTATAAAATTATTTTTTTAATAAAAGTTATTTAGCTGAATGAAAACTCCGAAGATGTAGGCAAGGTGTGCCGAACTACATTACCAAATCTTAGTTGTCAATTTGTTTATTACTTGTTTAATTTTTTTGTTTGCATTTTTTGAAAATTAACAGTTACTAAGACAGTACTTTGTATCAAACAACCGATAGAAATAGTTCAAAACATCAACGACAGAACCATGATCTTTGTGAAACTACATCTTTTGGGACTTTCACATATTATCTTCTAATCTTTGATTGAAATCCGACCTAAACGTGGATTTATGTCTCAAGTCCATCGGTTTAATTACTCTGACTTTCAATGGTTTGTGTTGTATTCATTTACGCATCACCGCCATACAACAGAGCATTGACATTAACAGCTATACATGCAAGATACAATTATATCTGCATTTAAAGTTTACAATATTTATCCAATTTCAAGAATTTTAATAATGTCTCAATTTGTTTGAAAAAATGAAATGGTATATAATGTAATGAACAATGTTAAAGTTGGCACCTAGAGTTTGGAGGCGATTTTTCATCTCCGTCACTGAACATTATCCTGAATGAAAAACATTTAATCCTAGAATCTATCACCTCAACCAATGAATTGGGATGTGGAGTTTATAGAAGAGAAAGCATTCTATTTTGACCATTGCTTTGTAATTAGACATATTATATTGCAAGGGGATATTTGATTACAGCAACGAAATCTCTGTCCCTTTCCACACAAATTCCATTCACCACCCAT
>JANZLF010000006.1:6724837-6758997 GCA_026546835.1 Erythroxylum foetidum | reverse complement strand
CGCCCATAAAGCTACTAGAATCACATGTTCTTTTCAGTGGTAAGACAATTCGAATTAATTATTATATATCCCACGGGACAAAGAAGTATGCCGACTTCATTAGTTTGAAACCGGCAGTCAACCATATACTTTTGGATATTGTCTTGGTGCGAAGGTATCAATTCTACCTCATCCACGAACAGTGAACTGATTGAACTCAATAAAATGATTTGGTCATCAAAAACGTCTGAATGAAGAGCTAACTATCATTGAGGTGGTCCTCAAGTTGTATATGTCGTCTGGTTTGTTTAAGTTTCGTTTCCAGCCAGCTGCAGGAAGAGAGCTAGGAACTGTTGCTCTACGCGAGCACGAGCATATTGAAGTCAGTCCCGTCACACTATTTTGTTTGCATTGAACGTGAACCCACACGCCCTTGGTTTCTTCTCTTAGATACAACAAAGTGATATTTCGATTAGTTTATCTTTTCATATATTCTTTGTTTAAATATCGAAAGTACAAGAGAGTTGAAAGAAATTATCTTCTTATTTTTTATGGAATATAAACTGTAAAAGTTATAACTCTCAAAAACTTTTAAAATTTCCCATAAATTTCTTTTTCATCATAAATAATTATATTTTTAAATAGATATGATATTATTTTAAGGTAAACCTCCGAGGAAATTATAAAGTTGTTTTTTCATGACCATAATATCATAAAATTCTCCCCAAGCTCTCCCAAAATATAAAGCCTTGTATTTTCTTATATTCCTATCATTTTTTATAAATTACCTTGAAGTTTTTGATATTTAAACAACTTATTCAATATTTTCCAAATATGTGAAAAGATATGTTTGCACATCTCATTCTATTACTACAAAATTTAGTAAAATTTGGATCTATGATCTTTACAATTCTTTTAAATTTAAAAAATCATGCAAAAAATATTTTCATGAAACATTTTTTAAATTTTATTGAAAATGTATTAGATTTTTCTTTAAATGTACAAATTTTCAAGTCAAATTTTTAATTAAATAACAATTAAATACCGTTAATTTACATGAGTAACTAAGATATACAAATATATACTTTGTATGACTCATACTATCAAAAGTGAAAATTAGGGGATACTTAATGTTTTAGTCATAGGTCAATATCTTTCCATAATATGAAATTTTATAATCACTATTGTTTAAAATATGCTTTGAATAAATTCATTGAGTACATTCAATATCCCTCCAATCATATAGGACTTAGTAAATCATTTAGCAGATCAATGATTCAATTATAACTTCTTACCAATTTTTATTTTTCATTCTATATCCGTTTCTCTCTCTTCATCTCCATGAAACAAACACACCCTCAACATCCATGTTATATATAGTAAAGTGATAGATCTCGTATGGCATTGTTTGATACTAGCTAAAAAGTAGTACAAAAAATTACTATGTTGTACTATATTGGTAATATTGGATCATACCAAAAATTTTGGACTATACTGACCAATTTTCCACGATATAATAAATATTTGGGAAAACAGCAAACCCCCCTCTTAAAGATAGGAAAAAAAAAATCTCGTCTTTAAAGGATGATTTCGACTGAACTGTTGGATTGTAGCCGTCGATAATATTAGATAGATTCTCATCGGAGATGATCGATACTAGAGTATCCAAATCCTCAGTTAGCAACTGGCAATGTAGGATTACTGATGAGTGATGCCCCATACAACCCTTCCAGCTTTAAAAACAAATCTGCAAACATCGATAGACCACAAAAATCTCAAATCCAAATTAACAAAAAAGTGGTGATATTTATCTCAAGTAACACGCCTTTTCTATTTCCACGAAGAAAATGGATATCAAATCACCAAACTCTTTTCCCCTCATTTTCTGTCCATCTTTGTTTCTACTTTAGGCTTAGGATTTCCTTAAGAAAAGATTGAAAATATCAAAAGGTCATTGGTCATCAGGGGTCTTGATCGTATGATTTAATTTAATGATCTAATAAATATCAGCAAATTTTTATTTCTTATTTTCCAATTTAAACTAATTTCAATTCATTTTCAATTTAAAATTTTTCTTCCAGAAGATTTTTCAAATACCTAATTGTGCTTTAAAAATGTACCTTAAAAAAACAAATTTTATAATAAAAATTTGATATTTATTATATAAAATTAATTAAGATATTATTTTATAATTTTATAATTTTTATTTAAAATGAAATCTGATATTACTTAAAGTATCAATTCAGATACAGTATTTGCAATTTTAAGATAAACTACAACCAATGAATAAAACTTAAAATAATTGAAGAGTCCTCCAAGAATTCAAACTCAAAACAACACTTCATCTAAAATTCCACACGTACCATTTGAATCGCAGGTTACCTACTTACCTTGTGTTGCCCTCTCATAACAAGGGAAAAGATTCACGATGGCTAAGCCACTTTATGCCACCATTTAGTTATTTTCGTGATTTTGATCAAACCCAAAAAATGCCAAATACCAAATATTGCCTTTAATACAGAAGAAGAGAAAGAACAAAGTACTTCCTCTGAACAATGACTCACCCTACGTCCATTAAGCACATTCAAGTCATGCCCATGGAAGAGGAAAAAGACAATACAAGACGATACCTAATCGACACTTCCAGAGGAAAGCTGTTTAACCTGCACGTATGTACTTCACTGTAACACAAATATACATATTATATGCATACACCCCTTACACAAATATACATATTATATGCATACACCCCTAAACATAGGCAATGCAATGGACCCCTATAGCATTGATTGTGGTAGAAAACAAAACACTACCTGACAAATACAAAGAGTGGTTTTTAGGTAGATCCTAAACCCTAATTTGATATTGTGGGCGGTAAAGTAATATTCAGAGACAGACAGAGACTGAGAGAGACTCGTATGAAAACCACCGTTACGAAACCGCCTAGTGTCGGGTTGTTGGCGAGAATCAGCCCGTGGTTTTCTCCTACAACCTTTTGCTCTTTCTGTGCTTGGAGTTCTCGTGGTTGCAAGTCATGTCATAAATGTTGAAGAAAAGAAAAGGGCATCAAACCATCCTCTCCATTTTCCCTTATAATCTCCTATATTCGGTGTTTATGTAGACTCTCCTTGATCATATACTAAATTTCTCTGTTATATATTATATACTAAATTCAAACATATTTTCTCCACTAATGACCCACAAGATTCGATAACAAATCATTAACTACTTGAATTTTGGCATGGCCATATTCTGCTACTATCACATTACCTTTTCTGGAATCTTTTTCTGTTCTTTTTTTTCGTCGTTATCTTATATATAAATTCACCGAATATGTATGAAAAAGAAGTTTAAAGAGCGGCAGTATATGGAGAAAAGATTAGAACTTAAGTGAGGTATTGAATTTGATAAAAAAGATGTGAATTTTCTTGTACTACAAGAAACAAAAATGGTTCGCTTCAGACATCGCTTCTGCTGATGGTTTGAAGCGTCCAATATTAAGCTCTATATTATGGAAAGCAGCAAATACTGACGAATATAATAATCAAATTGGTACTAATGCTTTCATTTAGTAGTCATTCAATCGACCTGGTTTCAAGTAACCTAAGGAAATTAACAGGACACATACATGTTGACTGTTAGAAAAATCGAAATTTTTTACTCAAATCACAACTAGTGAATTTTACTGATTTGGTAATTCTCAGAAAAAATTGTTAAACATACTTCTAAGATAGAATTACCATTTCAAGTAAATTCCTAATAAAGCCTAGAGGGGTCACAGTGATCCCACTTAAAACTCAAACTACTATACAAAATTTACTTACATAGTATATTATTACAATTTAAATCCGTCTACAAATCAACAACGCACAAGAGAAAAGAATTATACATTCAAACTAATCTTACAAATAAACCCGACAAATAAATATTGAATACTATAAATGCGGAATAAATAAAAGGGATAAGGAAAGATCAAACTCAAAAATTGATAACGGAGTTCGGTTAATTGTGCCTAGTCTCCAAGTACCACCTAAGGCAATCTGCTCGTATTAGAAAGAGAATACTAAATTTGATATGTATAAAAATTTTGAGAATATATTAAATTTTTGGGATGATTTAAAATAGGAGGAAAGGAATTATTTTACAACTTGAAAAAACTCCTCTCATTCTCATCTTTTCCCAATATGGAATATAAATTGGGTCATCAAAGTCACCAAACCAACAAATCTCCACCTTAGCACAATTTCGGATCCCACCAAATGTAAACATTATTCATACTCCCAATCAAACAAAATAGTCTTTATAGTGCTTCCAATTTGTACCCTCAGGCACCAACATAAAAGTACAAGATGTTGATTAAGTTTAAGCAATGTTTAAACTTAGCTTTTGTCACCACCTTGGTCATCATATCTATAGGATTTTCTGTAGTCCGTATTTTCTGAAGAATTATCTCTTTTTCTAAAAAAAATCTCTTGCACAAAGTGATAGCCAACATCAATATGCTTCATCCTTAAATGAAAAAACTAGTTTTTTGCTAAGTGAATAGCACTTTGACTGTCACAATACACCACAAGGTGTTTTTGACCAACTCTCAACTCTTTTAGTAATCCATGAAGCCAAATTGCTTCCTTCATAGCCTCTGTAATTGTCATATACTCTGTCTCTGTTATAGACAAAGTCATTATTGACTATAAAGTTAAATTCCAACTAACTGGCGTCTTAACATAAGTGAATAAGTAGTCAGTTGTAGATCGTCGCTTATCTAAATCACCTACATAGTCCGAATCACAATATTCAACTATGTATTGACCAAGTGATTTATCTCGCTCAAATAACAAGCCAACATTTACAGTATCTTGAATATATCGTAGAATCCATTTCACAGCTTGCCAATGAACCTTGCCAAGATCATGCATATATCTACTCACTACACTAACTACCTATGAAATATTGGATATTATACACTCCATTGCACACATCAAGCTTTCTACTGTATTAGCATAAGGGACTTTCACCATGTATTCCTGTTCTTCATCTGTCTTTGAAGATAATTAGTTGCTAAGCTTAAAATAAAAGCGGATTAATTACAAGTTTTATATCTTTATTCATAACCAAACATTGTAGTATTTTCTTCAAATACTGCTTCTGAGTCAACCAAAATTTGCCTCCCTGTCTATCCCTACTTATCTCCTTGCCGAGAATCTTCTTGAGTTTTTCCAAGTCCTTCGTCTCGAATTCTTCATTCAACTAAGCCTTCATTTTGTTAATTTCATCTTGATTCTTAGAAGCTATTAATATATCATGTCCATCATAAACTTGTCAAATCGTTTGTACCATTGCTTTGGTGATTGCTTCAATCCGTATAACGATTTATTCAATTTACAAACTCAATTGTCTTTACCAGCAACTTTGAATCCATCTACTTGAGACATATAGATTTTCGCCTCCAAATCACCATGTAGGAACATGATTTTCACATCAAGTTGAGTTAGCTCCAAATTCAAAGCGTTACTAAGGCTAACAGAATTTTAATGGAGAAATGTTTAACAACTAGAGAAAATACATCATTATAATTAACTCCCTTCTTCTGAGTGTAGCCTTTAACTACTAACCTTGCCTTATAACAAACATCATTCTTGTCAGAAAATCTTTCTTTCTTTGAAAATATCCATTTACATTTAATTGTCTTCTTTCCTTTTGGCAGTTTTGTCAACTTTCACATCTTGTTTTTCTCAAAGGATTTCATCTTTTCTTCCATTGCACCTTTCCATCTATCATTTTTTATACTTCAGATGGCTTCTAAAAATTGGATAGAACATCATCAACAACTAGAAGCGTATAGGCCACCATGTCAACAAAACGAACAGGTTTCTGAATCTCTCGTCTTGTCCTTCTGATAGCAATTGATTCTGGTTACTGTTGACATTCTTGGGTTAGAACCTCTTCTTCATCTGACTCTTCTTCTATCACAGAAGAGTCACTGATATTGCTTTTTGATGGGCTCACCATCATCTGTTTAAACTCTACCTGCTTCAGCGTACACTCTGTCTACTTTGACTTATACTCCACCTACTTCAATGTACCATCACTCTCTCCTTGTATCACCTTATTCAACATGGGAAATTCATCAAAGGTAACATCTCTGCTAATTATAATCTTCTTTGCCTTTAAACACCAGAGACGATATCCTTTAACTCCAACATTGAAGCCCATAAAAAGTGCCTTCTTTGCTCTTGGATCCAACTTTGATTTATTAACATGATAATATGCAGTATAACAAAAAATATGCAAAGAATCATAATTTATTACAGGTTTTCCAGATCATATCTCTAATGGAGTCTTGCCACCAATTGCAGATGATGACAAATGATTAACGAAATGTTGAACGTATGTCACTGCCTCAGCCTAAAACTTTCTGCCATGTGAATGAGGAAGTCGATGTTACTGTGTCATATTTCTTATGTCCCTAGTTGTTGGTGAATTTACAGACGTCATTACAGACTCAAATAATAATATTCAATATTACAAACAAACCAAGAATAAACCTTCAGCTCTAATATCATTTGTTAGGAAAACTGGATAATTTTTCACTTAAATTACAACTAGTGAATTTTACTGATTCACTAATTACAAGAAAGACTGTTAAATATACTTCTAAGACATAATTACCATTCTAAATAAATTTTCAGTAAAGCTTGGAGGGGTCACAGTGGTCCCACTTAAAACTCAAACTATTAGACAGAATTTACTTGCACAGTATATTATCACAACCTAAACCCGTATATAAATCAACAACGTACAAGAGAATAGAATTATACACTCAAACTAATCGTACAAATAAACTTGAAAAATAAATATGGAATACTATAAATGCGGAATAAATAAAAGAAATAAGGAAAAATACACTCGAAAATTGATAACAGAGTTCGGCCAATTGTGTCTAGTCTTCGAGCATCACTTAAGACAACTTGCACTTATTAGGAAGAGAATACTAAATTTGAGATGTGTATAAATTTTGAAGATATATCAATTTTTTTGGATGATTTATAATAAGAAGGGAGGTGTTATTTTATAACTTGAAAAAACTCCTCCCATTCTTATCTCTTCCCAATATGGGATATGAATTGAGCCATCAAAGCCACCAAAACCAATATTGATGAGATTGTTTACATATATATAAACATACAACAACAACTCGTGATATAATCGTGTACAAGCCAATTCAAAAGATAAGCTTATGAAGTGATGCGTTTTGACACCCATGATGGGTCATCACTTCATCCTCTGGCATGAATAACTACCATCGGTAGTTATTTATAGATGATGTATATATATAGTCAAACACAACGGTTTGGATATATGAATGTGTGTATTCGATACCGATCAAAACTGCAGAAAAAATAAAAACTCTGGAGTAGAGAAATCTACGTTCTTTAATCGGTGGAAATCAACAAAGCATCAAGTCAAGTATGTTTGGTGTCCTCCACGCATATATATATATAATCGATCCTATATATTATATGATATGTTTATATGAATCTAACATGAAGGAGTCAAAAGTCGAATAAGACTTTCGGTTTTGCAAGAATTTAGGAAAGATTACGACGCACGCAACTTTTTCTTTATATTTTATAAAAAGATTATTTTCGTGACTTAATCTTAAGAATAATTGTTGTAAAAACGGGGACCATTGGCTACCAAAAAACCTGCTGGACATATAAATCAATAAAGTGGCTTACATTCATCTTGTAAAGTAAAGAAAAATAGGATTACTAAGTCATTAACCGGGTTTAGGACCACGCAATATCCATTTTTCTACATGAGTAACCTCAACCTGCTCAATCCAAAGTCGTAAATTGTTGTCATTTGGAACCTATTTAAGATTTATTACAGTAATTTTTTTTTTACAAATAACAAAAAATAGGTTTCAACTTATCCAATCTATAACTTACTCACTAATTTGAATTTTTAAGTTCGACTCAAATCGTGCTCATTCCTAAACCCTGATAAGATTCCTAACGTGGTATTATGGAATAATTTTGTTTTTCGCGGCAATGAACAAGTCCACCCAAGAGACTATCAGAATACATACGCTAAGTATAGGCATGGCACAGTGAACTTTTGAGAACTGTGCATATCCACTGTTAAGCCTGTAGGGTAAGAAATGAAGTGATACTATTATTCAGATGTTAAATGGAAGAGTATTGATGGACTTTTTGTCGTACTGTTGGATTTGGTTCCAACTAATTATAACTGATCAAATTTTATCATTTAGTATTACAATTCAAAAGTTACATAAATACGATTTTTTAACGGATAGGAATCTAATTTTATTTTTAAATTTAAAATTAGTTTTTATAAAAACAAACGTATTAGAAACAGTGGGTTGAAGTCCTAATGTTACTGCTAAAAGTTTTTATCAAACAATGGTTGAAGTTAAATCTCAATATGATTTTGCTAAATTACAATTAAGAGATGTGTAACTTTCTCTAAACAATGGTTGAAGTCAATCTCAATATTGCTAAATTACAAATAAGAGAGTTGCATAACTTTATCTCCATGTTTTGGACTTCCTTGCTTGATTACGGAATAATTCTTGTGGCAAAAGTTATTCCCCAAATTTTGTCGAGACATATAGTTTTCCAGGAAATCAATAAAGGGAATTGCCTTTTCCATGACTATGATTATATTCTCTGCTTACCTTTCTAGGTATATTAAATAAGAATATTACAAGATGAAGGCTTTTCCATGGTCAATCATTTGATACATCGAATTTCCGCGGGCTGCGATGACAAAATTTGGCTCCCCGTAATTATTAGAATTAAGTTTGGGTCAATTATTAGATAGTTAATTTTTATCATTTATAAATCCTTTAACTTTTTCATACTTAGTCAATATGAAATATTCTAATACTCTCCTTCAAGTGCAACTAGAACTGAACATCCAGTTATCACTTGAAATAAACGTAATAATGATTGAACCAAACCATCAGCTCTAATAGTATATCAGGATTGGGCTTGGGTCAACTATTGTCAAAATGACTAGACAATAGTAGACCCTTATCATTCATGCTTAGTTAATATAAGATACTCTAATAATAATTATTTTAATTACAAAAAATGGTTCCAATCATCTCATAAGAGGTTATTTCGATTTTCTTTCCTATTTTGTTTATGATCTTCACGATGGGCAATTGTTTCTTTTTTCTGAGTTTTTAATCACCTATATATATTGGATAATTGATTGTTGTTCCATTTTTTCCTCTATAATGATAATGTAATGCAACTTAAGCACTTCCAAGCTTCCACTTACCTCTTCTTAATTTCCGAGTTAAATTAGACCCTAGAGAGCCATAGCACATGGCTCAGATTCGTCACATATAATTGAAGGACAAAGAACTTCCATGGATTGGAAACTATTCCTTTCTTGCTTTTAAATAGCAAGCACACATATATAGCAAATCATAAACTTTACGCAACATTTAGAATGAAATCAAGTTGGCACTAGGCTTGTACAGCCTTAGACATAGACATATTAGCATGGAAATAAGGATAATGACACCAATTCAAGTCGTTAGCATCACCTAAAGCTTTTGACTTGCTGTGATAAGCTCTTATTAATCTTAATTTACACACTTCAGAAATATTATCGACAAAAATTTAAAAAGGGTATCTCAAGTTTATTTCCCTAGACAAAAATAAAGTATAACAAGCACTGTTGGGGAATTATGTAGACTGTACTCTACAATGAAAAAACGAACCTCTCTCAACGAGCCATCGAAAATGCGAAACGACATATTGAGTTATTGACAGAGCTTACCGATGGTAAAAAGCCAAAATAAGCGTTAAAAGAGCGATTGCAGCAGCTACATACAAAAAAAAGACGTTAAAGAAAATGTTATTCTATTCTTCTAATCAATAGCACCATACATATCTGCCAAAATTGTTGCTTTTAAGTAATAGTATGGACGCAGACTTGAAGTACACATTCATCTGTTGTGATTGAATTTGAAGGATTACCGCGTACTACAGTAATTAGACTTAAAAGGATGCATTTGAAGGATTACCGGGCCAGCTCCAACTTATATACAACTAAGATGCCCTGTTTCGCCCGTACAGGATAGCTCGGTTGGCAATTTAGTAGGAAAATTTGGTACAAAGACTTGGGTTCGATTCTCGATAACGGAAATGAAAGGGCCGCCCTGCTAGGCGGTCAATCGAGACAAAAATTGTGATTTATCCCCTCACTACCTGATCGGGCCTGAGTGTGGGAGCAGCTGGGGTGGCTGATTCCACCTTTGGTACAAGATGCCCTGTTTCACTTAAAAATTTTAATAATATATAATAAATTATATTTTTTTTGTATATAATTCGTTGCTTTTTATGTATATTTTTTATATGGAATAATTTCAGTTGTAAATTATAAATTAACATTATGAGTGTAGTTTTGTATTAGTTCAGACGAAAAATAGTATTGAAATAGATTATGTCGTATGGAATTTTCGTATTAGATTATACCTTAAAATTTTGACTCGTGCTAAGCATATCAACCGACATGGAGATGGGAGGTTAAATTTCTAAAAAAATATTAATTCACAATTGTAAATTAAAAAACATATATATACACACATTATTTTTTAATTTTAAACAATTATTTAAAATAGTAGCCGATATTAATGAGTAATAGTAGTATATGGTCCAGAATAAAAATTCACACAAATTTTGGTATATTACTAATAACTTTGTTGTAAATTCAAAAAAAATTAAGACAATAGATTAAGAATCTTATTTTTACATGTAATTCGCTTATCTATTTATGTATTTTTAACAGTATTTTAATTATTTTATAATGGTTAGAAGCTAATTTAGGGTTAAGAAAAAAGCGCAGAAAGAACAAAAGAGCCCAACAAACAGATTTGAATTTGTGAGCCGAACCAAAATTCTAGGGGCATGGACATGGAGCATATGGGATAATGGGACCCAAAGTCAGCAAAATTTTCAGGGGGTGAGATGGGCAGAAGAAAAAGAGGGCTTGGTTACCTTCCGTTCACGGACAAGTAATATAACAAAAGATCAGAACATACAAAGAACCTGACAGGTTCTGAATGATGTTAGCTCCAATCCCTTTCGTTTCAGAAAGATGTGAGGGGTCAAAGTTCTCAGGGATACAAAAAATTAATATTTGGTTTGATTGATTACAGATAGATTTCGGTGAAAAAGACAGGAAAATCACGAAAACAGTGAGAGAGATAGAGATATAAGATTTCAACCTTAGGTTCTAAAGTGCCAACATGTACCAAATAATATATATAATCCATATTGTTATGATCAAGTTGTGACCTTTTGTGTGTTTGCATCCTATATATTCTCCAACTTTGTGCAGCTTCAATTACCAAGGAATTGTCGCTTCCCGAGAGAGAAACAGAGAGATGGAGCTCGACGAGCAGAGCTACTTAGATGAACTACTGGCTATAAGAAGAGAAAATTGGGAAACCATTCCAGGTTTTTCAATGGAGATGAGTGAGCTTTTTGATAGTAGCTGGAACTATGATGGTGTCAATGATAATCAAACCACACTACCGCAGAATTCTTTATGCGATAGAGCCTCCACACTGCAGCAGGACTTCAACAACTACTACTTCAATGAAGTTCATGGATGCCCTTTTGGATATGAATTCTCTGGCTCACAATTCACTGACGAGTTCTCAGTACCGCAATTTACAGATTCTTCACATAATACACTTGAGACACCGCCATTTCCCCTCCAAGAAAACACACCAATGTCCATAATGGAGAATGAGGAACATGGTCTGACTACAGTAAACGGTTGCCATGATTTGGAGATGGAAGCTAATTTCAAAGTTGAGCCAACCCAATCTCCCGAGCCTGAAGTGCCTTTTGTCGACGTCGGTTCTTGTCCAGAAAGAAAGATCCGAGGCAAGAGGGTCGATGGGCAACCATCGAAGAATCTAATGGCTGAGAGAAGGCGAAGAAAGAGATTAAACGACAGGCTCTCGATGTTGAGATCAATAGTTCCCAAGATAAGCAAGGTAAGAACTGTAGTGTTACTAGATAATGTTAGACAAGTTTCGGTCAATTTGTCTAATAAATCAACATCTTTGACAACAGATGGACAGGACATCTATACTTGGAGACACTATAGATTACATGAAGGAGCTACTGGAGCGAATCAACGTCCTGGAACAGGAAATTCAGGTTGATTCAGATGATTTGAACTTGAAGGACACTTTCAAGGACATGAAGGGAAGCGAAAGCATAGTGAGGAATTCACCTAAGGTATGTACTTTGTATTTATCAAAAAGAACATAAATCCACTGCTGAAAACTGAGCTCTACTGTTAAGCAAAACCTGAACAGAAATGTTCCTTCACAGTTTGACGTGGAAAGAAGAAACATGGATACGAAAATTGAGATATTCTGTACAGGAAAGCCAGGGTTGTTGTTATCAACAGTAAAAACTTTAGAAGCATTAGGCGTCGAGATTGAACAGTGTGTTATTAGCTGTTTCAATGAGTTTGCAATGCAAGCTTCTTGCTCGGAGGTAGACCTTTAGACCAATTATTACTCAATGGCTAGTCATATGAGATTCGCTGGGTTGTGAGCACTAATTTAGGCAATTTTGTTCTCTCTGTTTGCTTAATTATAGGATTTGGAGCGCAGGGTATTAATTAGTCCAGAAGACATAAAGCAAGCATTGTTTGCAAGTGCGGGATATGGAGGAAGATGCGTGTAGAAATGGAAGCAGCATAAAAGGAAGAATTTATGGTGAATTTTCATTTAAAAAAAAAAAAGATCCCAAATCTCTCGTTTTCTTGAATGAGGTTTTCTCAAGTGAGGTTGTTTAGAATAAGTTGGTTTCTAGTCAGCAGGCTTTCGCAATATCTATAATTGGAGACCTTATTCAATTGCCTCTATGTGGAAAAGCAAAATAATGTTTTGGGAATATCTGTGCACATGGAAACTACTTGTAGCCTTATGCTCACAAACCATTCCAAAATAAATCACAATTGAACGAGAAATACCTTTCATAATCACGTTTCTGACACATAAAATTCAGAACTTATATAGAAATTTGGTTGTGAAAAGAAAACTTTAAGGAACAGAACTAACTGGTATGCATACGTAAATAACGCTTAAGATCAATGCTTTGTTGACTCTTAAAAGGTACTCGGAGTCAGGCGACAGCACAACATGAGCACTGCGGTGCGCTTCTGGTGCATCAGGGAATCCTCAACTATTCAACTCGTAAATCACCACAAAAGCTGCTTCATATGTTAAAAGATACTCTACTCATTATTAGGTCCCTAGAATAAAATAAAGTTGCCTTGCAATCTTAATCGTAAGATCAGTTTTTCATGTCCTTGAATGCCTTTATAGCTCATTTATGCTCTTACATCAACGTCTAGTCCTACTAGTATCCAGGAAGATGCCGATACAGTCAATTCCACTTAGATGTATCCAACGTCAATATGAAAAAAGATTAATTATCAAAAAAAATTCAAATAATAGTAAAATTTAAAAAGTGATAATGAAATTTTAATTTTTATAAAAATAATTTGTCATTAAACATTCATCACATCCGTTAATATATCTTTTTGACACAAATTATAATTTTCACAAAAATAAATTATTTATTCAAAAGTAAAAAAGATTAATTAAAAAGAAAAGCCAACCCAAATAAATTATTTATTCTCACCTATCCCACATCCGTTAATTCACTTATTTCGCATACAATTCTCTCTCCGTGAACCCTCTACGATGATGCGCATGACCTTCTATTGGGAATTTGGGACTATGAGATGACTCTCCTAATTGACTCATGACAGACCCTGTCGTGGCTCGATTGCTCTCCCACCCTTCTAGTTGGTGTGCTTGGCGGAAGCTTTTACCAGTTCTGGGAGGTGTTTCGTATTTTTCACTTTTTATAAAATTGGATAATATTTAATTATATTTTTTAATTTTTTAAATAACTTATCGTGTAAGTTACATATTTTGATTTAGATAAAGATAATAAAGTGGTTGAATAAATAATATAAATTAATGAGTCAAAATTCAGGTAAAAAGTATGGACCGGATCCATATCGAACTTGTGATGGTGAAGTCCGGTATGAAAGCTATATATAAAAGTTAAGGTCTTCTACAGTTGCTTATGTCATTTGCAAGTATAAGAATTCTCTAACCTATTAAAAGAGTTTAATAAGGTATTTTCTGTATTTATTCGCTTATTGCCCTTTCATATTCGATCTAGTATACATAACTAAGGTATCGTTATGTATTACACGTGGTATCAGAGCAATGGTAAGATCGGGTGGTTAAAAACGAAGATTTTTCAATTTATTCTCAATAAAGTTTTCAGAAAGTTAACTTTTGTTTCTCAGTTTTCTCTTGCTTTTTATTGTATAAAAGTAGTATGTATGTGTTTAGCCTTGAAAAGCAGAGTGAAAATGAGCCCAAGAGACCCAAAAATGGACCTGAAACTCACCAAAAATCATCATTTTCTCACGAGGGTGTGCGTCACTGTCGGGCTAAAAACCAATTGGACGCATGGCGGGTGCATATAACGCACACACCAACTTCGGTGGCCGCATCTCTAGCGTGTCTGTGCTGGCGTGTGTCCGACATAAGTTTCTCGAACATACACCTCTCGCGTGGTCGCACAACTGACACGATGTTTGACGTCAGCCATATGGACTTCTGTAGTAATTTTATAAATAGAAAAATAAAAATTTTCAGATTTCCCGTAAGAGTGCCTCGGGATGCTTTGAGTCAATTTCTGGATCCAGAAAATTCATAAAGTCAGTTTTTTCATTTTTTTGAGTTTATTATATTAGTAATAAATTAAATTTTAACTCCTAGAAAAGAATTAAGACGTTTTGAATCTAATTTCAAATGAAATTTTATGCTTCGAATCTCATATGAGAAAGATACTTCAAGTTTTCATGTCTCAAGTCTCATGCTCGGTGTTTAGGATTATATGATAGTTACTCGAAAAAGGAAGTAAGACACTATGTAGTCATTTTTTAGTGAATTTTTGTGCAATTGAGTGAATTTTCGTACAACGAACTTACTATAAAGGAGATACATGAGGTTCTTGCGTCGTGGGTGGTCGGTTTAGTGTCCAGTGATGCACGATAGTCGCTCTATTGAAATTTTCCTTTTACGAAAGTCTCAAATGAAGTTTTATGAGAATGTCTTCATCACAAGTATGCGACAATAAGACTATGCATTCGAATTTTTGCATTTATTGATGTTACATTATCACATACCATATGCCCATAATGAATGTGAGGATGATATAAAGATATATCCCTTGTGTTCGTAGACTTTTTGAGTGCTGACGAGGATGCAGTCACCAAGTCGCGTTTCAAGTCAATATTTTGAATTGTTTTACTTGCATATTGGGGGATGTCTATGGTTTTATGTTTGGTTATTCTACCGAAAGATATTGGCCTTACATAACATTTTGAGATGTGCATAAAGATATAAGATGGAGGAAAGTTGTTGCTTAAGTGATCTATTTTCCCAAAGGTAGTAATATCATGAGAGTTGGTGGTTTGTACTCCGATCGCTTTTGTGTGAAGGTTCAATTGCATATATTATGTATTAAGCCCAAAGGTGTTTTATAATATATGTGATCGAATTTTTGGAAAAGATAATGTTTAATGGATTTGAGTATCGTTGTTATCCTACATTTGTGCTGGTTTAAACATTATCATTTTTCAGTCACATTTTCGATCAACAATATCAGTGCCACCATTGAAACTCTGACCGGTTTGAATATAAAGAAGTGGATAGAGGATGTATTAAATGTTATGGAGATAATTGAGGTTGATATGATCATACAGATGGATAGGCCATCTCAACCTACATCCATGAGCTTAACAGCTCATAAAACAACCTATGAAGCCTAGGATCGGTCTGACATGTTAAGTCTTATGACCATTAAAAGATCCATTCCTGACCATCTGCTTAGTGGACTTTTGAACACAGACATGACATATCTAAGTAATTTCTTGGTAATGTCTCCTAGAGGTACACAGTCTCACCTAATGTTAAGACAAGTGCCTTGATGAAAGAATTATTCTCCATGAAGTATATGGGAGAAGGGGGAGTAATGAAGTACATATTAAGAATGATCCATCTTCATAATAGACTAAAGTTAAACATTCCTATTCCTGATGTCTTCATAGTTCACCATATTCTGAATATACTCCCTCTAGAGTTTAGTAATCTGGTGATGAAATATTATTCGTAGGATGAAGAATGAGACTTCAATGCTTTGATTGCCTATTGTGTTATTGAGGAGGAGAAACTCAAGCTTACTACTCCTACATCCCTCGAAGTAACTAAAGGGAAGGCAAAAATGAAGCCCACTAAGATCAAAGGTAGAAAGACTAAATCTTTTTTACATATTGATGTTGATCAATCCAGTGCTTGTAAAGATCTACATGAGATAAAGAAGTCAGCAGTATGAAGCCTAAAAAGAAAGACTGTAACCATCAGGTAACTCCTTAGCTTATCAATTTATGAATCTGATTTGCGATAATCGCATTAAGTACTTGGTGGCTATATAGTGGAGTATCTGATCAAGTTGCTTTCACAATGCAAGGGTTCATATCTAGGATAAAGCCAAATAAAGAGAATGAGAAACTTATAGTTCACAACAATGAAGAACTGGAAGTAATATTTATATGGAATGTATGTACTGAAACTTATTGTAATACACCACTACCATAGAGCATACACCCGAACATCCAGAGGACATTTAAGAACATACCCTATAATAATGGCATGTTAGAGCAATCATATTCACTAATATGGCATCATACAGAACATAAGTGATCGTAAGTTCAACATTTCTCATTCCATTTAACAAACATCATTTACATTGTCATTACATCTCATAATCCACATATTTACATTACAAAAACATCTAACATGAAATGAAATGCTAACAGAAATAATCTATTTAAAATCCTTAGACATCAACTGACCAGATCTTTGAACCATTCCTGATTCCAAAATTGACAATACTAGATTGCTTTAGAAATTAGGTTTCCTCAGTCCTGAAAAACAACATTGCAATTTGATGAGTTTTGAAAATTCAATAAGTGAACAATCATCAATGTGCTCACTAGAGTCAAAACACAACATCACAAATATACAACCAAATTCACAAATATATCACATTAGCTTGAATCAATTCCCATATAGTTTTGTATACCAAATCACACTATACATCGTATCTCAATAAGCACATTATAATACAAACATTTCATATAATCTTTTTAGAATAATCGAATCTTTCACCTCAATTATTCATATAATCAATTAATGCACATGAGATTCCACTTTCATTTTTAGTTTGTTGTAACCAAGTGCCTATTTAACTGTCTCATATCTATTGTGGATACCGGACTCATTTCAGATACTATTTCGTACCTATTGTAGAGACCAGGCTCATTAATCATTGAGTCTGTGACTCTATGTGCACATTTTTAGCTTTAAGCTCTTTTTTCATGTTGGTCACTCCAGTCACAACTTTTTTATATGATCATGCATATCAATGTAATGAAAATGTATCAAATGACATAATATGCTATCAATAACTCTTATTTAGTGTGTATAATCAAATAGCACATTCATCAGATCTAAGTCTGACATTTAACATATAGTTGACAACACAATTTTTATATTCACATTTAATTTGCAAACACTTCCAATATAGTCCCAAATATCAAACTCCTCAGACCATCAATGTCTGAAATTAACACAATCATATCAGTAACAGTTCAATATCTAACAGTTAATTAAGAACAATTCAAATATAGCGAGTAAACATCTAGGTTAACTCATAGTATGCTTCAAATAGTTATTGCCTTGACGAGCTGACAATGTCTGGAAGCTGTCAGTCAGTTTGTGCTTCTAAATCGTGCAATACACATATATGTACACATTACTAACTTGTTTAACCAACTAAGTACTCAATCATATACATGCATATGTGTTATGTTCAACGCATGCTTGATTGACCTTTCTGGGTATGTAACTATTCATAAATTTTGACCATTCAAACATCATACTTTGTATACTACCATTTTGCAATCAGGTTTGTACCCCTTAAGTTAGCTTGATTTACTCCAAATTCATCAACCATACTTTACACTTATCCTTGAACATTTCCATGATCAAAAGCCTCTTATAAAACACACAAAATTGTTTTTTTAAATATGGAATTTTAACAAGCTAAATCTATACATTCTCCAACTTTTTCCAGCAACATATACTCATATATTTACCCAATTCTCATTCAGAATTACCCTATGTTTTTCAATTTTCATTCATCCATACCTTCTACACATTTCTCATGTCCTTTAAGATCATGTTTGCATTAAAAGAACTCATTTATTCCTTTAACAAATCAAAACTTCCATATTTGAACTGAACACATCAAAACAATCCATTCTTTAGATAATGACATCAATTGACTACATAAACTTATCAAGATCTTAACCAATTAATCTAGAAACAATCTAGGCTCATTCCTCACCTTAATCAAGTCCAAATATACTAATTTAGAGTGAAATTTCTTAGCTGGTTCAACATGTACACAAAGCTAAAACTGAAATTCTGAAATTTGTCAACAACATCACTAATGTGTGTAACTTTTCTACCTTCAATACCTCACGAATTTAACAAGCTTAAAAACATCACTAACACCTGAAATTTTCCAGATTTCATCTACCTTAAGTTTACTTCAGTTTAGGTTAATTTAACTTCCATATTGGTTACACTCAAGCTTAAAAAATTCTATTCACTTATGTCATTAACATTTATTGTTTTACAAACACATTTTCAACTCAAATTTTCCAGATTTGAAAACATCTTTATGACACCTATCTTTATCCTGAATTCCTCATTAATTATACTTTAATTCCCAACTTATATGATCTATAAAACAGTCCATAAAGTACCATTTTCGTATATGAAAAAACAAACTAGAAAAGTACTCATTCATTCTCCATTTTCCAGCTTTTCTCAGGATAAGTTTTCTGACATACAAAATGAGATATTTAGGTAATATATTCTTCTCTAAAAATGTTCCTATATGTATTAAGTTTCTAATGACATAACGTTAATGCAGTTTGGTTCATTATTCCTAGATTTATATCCAAAATACTACAGACTGTTCTCAAACAGGGACAACAACTAGTACTCAACTTCAAGCCAGATTTCAAAACCCTTAGAGACATAAGGTAAAATCAATTCCTCTATGAAAATTATAGATATATGTATATATTTTAATCTAAAATTAAAATCATCCCATTTGGGTATCTACAGATCAAGATAAGGCTAAAATATGAACGCCTGTTCAGTGGAATCACTCCATCTAATGATGGTATACACTCCAATTAACTCACTTCAGTCATATTATGAAAAAGTAACTCCAAAGACACATGAAAATGAACCAGCAAGATCCCATTTTCATCTAGGATGGTTCTGTTAACAAAACCCCTCATGTTACACTCAGAAAACACAGCAAGACCAAAGTTTCCATATAAAAAAATCCACATTCATCTAATTTATTCCAGCTCACTTCATCATCAACATCTTATACAATCTTTCCTAATTCAATCATCATAATCACATGCCTTAAAGATGAGATTTCTATTTACTTGTTAAGCTCAAATTCTACCTCAAAACCTCAAGCTAATCTAGCCCTCCAAGCTTGCAAGATTATCACAAAGTAAAGGTGAAAATAAGTTGATTTTCGGCTAGGAAAAAGAACAACAAAAATCTAGTGCTTTGCCTATCTTGTGATGGTTAAAAATATGAAGTTGATGTGGTCATTTAGCAAGGTTGAAACCAAATTACAGAGATGTATGTTAGCAGCAACTTTCGGTGGAGAAAGGAGAAGAAGATGGTGGATTTTTCTAGCAGCATCTTAGCTTAATTCAACTAGGTGCAAGGTGTCTCTAAACTACCTTAACATGTATCATTTGGCATGTAAGCCATTTATCTCCTCCTTAAGCTACTACATGTCTCCTAATTACTAGTTCATTTGTCATTCACTCATGCTGCCATTTGTCAACTAATTTCTTATGCCAAATGTCACCTAATTATTTGTCCACTTGTCACTAAATCATGTTGCCATTTGTCAATTATTTCATAGGCTTTGTCATCCTAATTTTTCATGTGTCAATTTTTCTTGCCACTTGGGATTTTCCAAGTCCATATATATATATATATATATATTAATTCATCACTTTTCTAATGTTAACAATTAATTCCCAATTTACTACTTGTAACTAATCAAACCAAAATTCAAGACATTAACAATACACAATTTACTTCATGATCATTTAAAACTTTCGTACCTCAGAATATGTCAATTGAGTGCATATACTATTTTTGCAATGTGTAAAAAAAATCATAATTCATGTGTGTATGCTAATGATATGCATGTGAATCAAATGCATTTCATGAATGCTAAAATGATTTGACTCATATGCAATAATCTAAGGTTTTAACCCTTAGTATGAAAAACGGGCCATTACACTTATTACAAGGTTCATTTTGGATTTTATACAACACATTTTATATGTTATCTTTTTATCAATTTCAAGCAAAGAAGTTGATGTTTTGTATTTAATGCTTCTGTTATACAAGTGTGTTTAATACAAAACATAATGGTACAACTTTCTTATCTAATGGTTTGTATAGAATATGTCTTACCCCAAATTAGATATATGCTTCTTCGTATCTTGCTAAACAAGTTAAGAAAGAAGGACCCTGATGAATGAAAAGTCATATATAGCGTGGCATAAAAGTTTAGGCTACATTTCCAAAGCTAGGTTTGAGATATTGATTAAGGAAAACATTCTCTCAATTCTAGATTATGATGATCTGAAAATATGTGCTAACTGTTGCAGGGGTAAGTTGACTAAAATAAGGATATAGAGGTCAACTTGTGCTTCTGACTTGTTAAGTCTGATACATACAGATATCATAAGACCTTATACAGTTGCATTGTACAAAACCAAATATATTTCGACATTTTTTGATGATTATTCCCATTATAGTTATGTATTCTTGTTAAAGATTAAAGGTTGAGAACTAATTATAAAAATCCATTTAGAGTGTTAGATCTGATCATTGAGGAGAGTATCATGGCAAACATGGTATTTCAGGACTTGAAAAGGTCTGTTTGGTTGATATATGGAATCGGTTGGAATAGTGACTTAGTTCATTATGCCACGTAGTCTTGAGCAAAATGGTGTGTTGCCAAAAGGCATAATTGCACCATAAAGGACTTAAAGAAGTCAATGCAAAATAGAACTAATGTACCTAATTATCTAAAACTATGAAAACTTAGTCTTGCACATATTCGTGTATGAGGCTGCCCTAATAGGGTAATATAATCTTTATTAAGAAAAAATTGCATGCTTGTTATGTTCATTTATATTTAGGAAGATATCTTGACCACTTTAAAGCTACAGATCTTACTGTATAGAAGGAGGGATCGGAATAGTGGAATCACAAATAACTAAGTTTTTAAGATACAATGTCTATGATGATGGTGAGTCCATTGACCCTTCGGATGATAACAGGGTGGATACTACAGTTATTATATACCTGCCACTCTTACAGTAAGATCAGGTGGATCTAGGTCTTTATATTGTGCCTGTACAGGAACATGAACTCATACTTGTACACATAGAGGTACCTGGGGGTACAAGATATAATATAGTTGTATAAATCTACTAGAGTGAGACGATCTACTATCCCATCTAATTATATACTCTATTAGGTAAATAGGATTATGATATTAAACATGTTACGAATCTAGTTACTTTTACAGAAGCTATCATTGGACCCAATACAAATTTATGGTGGGATGTAATGACTGATGAGATGTAAGCCATGAAGTATAATAAGGTCTGGTAGTTAGTTGATTTATAGTAGAATTGTAAACTCGTCAGTTGTAAATGAAGTTTAAAGACCTAAAGGATTTCAGGATAAAGTTTAGCAGTTTATAGGCTCGCTCAGTTGCCTGATGGTTCACTCAGGGGAAATGTTGATTTTAATGTTAGTTTTACTCTTGTATATTCAAAGGATACATTTTGAGTGATTATGATAATTGTAGCTCATGATGATATAAAGTTATATCAGATGGTTGTCAAAACCACTTTCTTGAATAAAAAATTTTATAAAGAGGTCTCTATGGTACAACCTAAAGGATTTTAGGATCCAGATGAGGTTATTACCTCTTTCAACTTTATGGAAAATAAAGTTAAAATAGATGCTTGTATCACGAGATCAGGGGAAGCAAATTTATCTTCCTATTATTTCATGTGGATGATATATTGCTCACATTGAATAACTTGACCATATTGCAAGAGGTTAAGTAACTTTTGGCCAGGTATTTAAACATGAAAGAGCTTGGTAAAACATCTTTTTACGTAGGTGGTCAGATTTACCGGACATATCTCAACACTTATCAGACCTCTCATAGAGTGTATACATTGAGTATGTGTTACAAAGGCTTAATATGGTTAATCGTAAACCTGTCATGGCACCCATCTCTCATAGTGAGAGATAATCTTTGGCACCATATCCAAAGAATAAAGTAAAGAGAGAGGTTATGAGGAATGTTTCGTATTCTAGTATGGTTGATAGCCTAAAGTATGCTTGGGTAAGTACTAGGTGGGACATTGTATTTACTGTTGGACTGTTTGTTCAATATCTATTTAACCCAAGTATAGACCATTGAAATGCAATCAAGTGAGTGTTGAGATACTAAAGGGAATTGAGGATTATATGTTGACATATAGAAAAGTCAATAGACTAAACCTCGTAGGGTACTCAGATTCAAATTTAGCTATGTGTCTGGATGATCGAAAATCCATTTAAGGTTATAATTTTTTAAGTTTGCAAATGGTACAATGTTATGGAAAATTGTCAAGTAGACATTGGTAATTTCCTCGACCATTCATACAGAGTGCATGTTCTGGGGCTGCTTCATATACTGTTTAACTAAGAAACTTAATTTTTGAGTTGTCTGTGGTTGAATCAATGGCAAGAGTCATTTGGTTGTACTGTGATAATCCTGCTCCTATATTGATAAATAACAATAAGAACATCATAGGGTCTATGCATTTGAAGGTCAAATTCTTGACCATAAAGGAGTTGATATGAAAATGTGACAATAAGGTTTGGAGCATTTAAGGACTAAGGAACTAAAAGTCAATTCTTTAACTAAAGGACTTTGCCCATTTGTGTTTGAAATACAAATATACAGTATGGGCATTTTGAAGTCTTTAGACCTTGTTAGTTAGGGGATCATTATGTTTTCTCCATGTACATTTGTACATTTATATATTTGATGTATTAAGATGGTATGATGGTTCATTAATAAAGATGATCATCATTTATCCTTAAAAATACGTATTATCATATATTGTTACAATACATATTAAAGTCTTAAGATTTGTGTCAATCTTAAGCATTTAAAGGTCATTGGGCATATATACAGATTGAACTTGAGTCTATATCATTTAGATACATACAACTTTATACAGATATCCATAAATTTTGATATGACTCAGGGGGATATAAGTTTTTAATCACATAAAGGTTCTTTAATGCATGATAGTATTCAGTAAGAGAACATAAAGGTTACATCTAATGCTGTTTAGCATTTGGTGAGAGGAAATAAGTTTTTTCTAATGCTATTTAGCATTCGGTGAGAGAAAATATGATTTCTCTAATACAACTTAGCATATGTAGTTTAGCAAAAAATTGGAGAAATCGAGACCTACAAACAAAGATGATATAATTTAGATCATAAATGTATCATCCTAGTTTGCCACACTTCTTTTTCCCATTCATGTTAGTGAGGCATTAGGTACAAGTAATTGGATTGGATCTGTGTCGCACATAATATATGCATTTGATACTTTTTGGTATTGAAAGTTTTGCAGAGCATAATGATAGACTTTCATTATCTTTGGATCAAATGTTTTGTCTTTTAAACTTGGTCGACTAATACAGTAGCATAACTTAATCGAGTTTTTAAACTATTTTCAACTTGAGTCAATAGCGTAATTAAATATTGTCCAGCAGGGAGAATGTTGGATATTTTTTACTTTTCTCATAAAGTTGGACAATATTTAATTCATTTATGGTTTTTTAAATAACTTATCGGTTAAGTTACGTAATTTAATCTAGATAAAGATAATAAAGTGACCTAATAAATAATCTAAATCAATTGGTCAAAGTTCAGCTAAAAAATGAATCCCGATCAACGTGGACTAGAACCACATCGAGCTTGTGACGGAGAAGCCTAATATGAAAGCTATATATAAATGTTAAAATCTCCTATAGTTACTCATGCAATTCGTAAGTATAAGAATTCTCTGACCTATTAAGAGAGTTTACGTTTTGAGAAAACTATAAAAAAATGTTACTCGTATTCCGGTGAGCGGTTTCTGTGAAGACGACAGTAAATTCGCACTCATTCGGCTTTAAAAAGCTTGTTTGAAATTATAAAACCCAAATTAGATATTTTCTGCATTTGTTTGTATATTGCCCTTTTATATTCAATTTGAAATACGTAATTAAGGTATCGTTACTTGATACAAGGGGACCTTCGCATGCAATTGGAGATTATTGCTTTTGACGAAGGTCAGGAGAAGGCGAGCGTGGTACCATCCACAAATGAGCATTTGCTGTAGACGACTGCGAGAGTCATTCAAGCCCTTCTTTTTTTTTTTTTTGAAAAGAAGAATTGATTGAATGAATAAAGAAACAAGAATAAAGAGTTCAAGAAATAGGCCAAAGAACCAAAGCAAGAAAACTACCTACTCAAATAGGAAAAAAGAAAAGCTACAGTAGGAAACAAATACAAAAGACTCAGAGCTTCAACAGAGGCTGTAGGTAAACAAAAGAGGTGCTGCCTTTTCCACCTTATTCAAATATCGTGAAAACGGAAGGGAACCTTAAATGCAAAGAGAAGAGCAAAGAGATGAGCTGCATCGTTGTTGAAGATTTTTGGTAATTACGATCTCCCTTATGTCCTTGAAAATCTGGGAAATCAACGACTCTTTGGTTGATGATTGATCCCTGAAACGTCGATGGTTGCATTCCTGCCATAACCTATAAATACAAACTCCCAGTATGATGAGATGGATGGGAGAGTGTACAGAAATACCATTAGTGATTTCCAAAATGGTTGTCCCTGGCTGCTTCCAATAACAAGAAGCAGTGATATAATCTCATATGGCCTTATTGTAGGGGCATTCAAAAAATAGATGGTTGCAAGTTTCCCTCTGAATTAAACACATAGGGCAGTTGGATGTAAGAGAGTCGGTCTGTTGTAGACAACTTGTTCTGGATAGCTAACCAGAAAATGAATGAGAGTTTTGGTAATAGGTGCTTGTTCCATACCTTAGGGGTCCAAGGAACTAGAGGGCGATGACTGCGAACAAAATCACATATAGATCTATTTGTGAGCTGCGCAAGGGGAATACCTTTCCAGAAAAATATGTCCGACTCCTGAGGGGAGGGAGAATAATTGGGCTGAAACTGGATCAAGCTTCTAGGAAAACTCCATTCGCGGCCAGCGATGAAGGTGCTCATCCGAGTTTTTAACGGAAAAGAAGTAGTTGCTCGTGGAAAAAATCCCCCATTAATCAGAGGTCCCCTAGAGGACCAATTGTCAAACCATAAGGAGGCGAGGCGACCATCCTTGATCACACATGAGCTATCCGAATGAACCGAATCCCTCAATTTCAACAATTGAGATAGAAAGAAGGAGTGGGGACTAGATGGCTTGACAACCCATAGACTATGCCCCTTAAGGAAATAAACATGTAGCCATTTAATCCATAAACTCTTCTTGTCATCCAATATCCACCATAATCGTTTGAGAATGAGAGACTGATTAGCAGCTTTAATGGAAAGAAGGTTCAGGCCACCTTCTTGTTTTGGGAAGTAAAGATCAGCCCATTTAACCTTGGCAACTCCCAGACTCTCATTTGGGTGACTCCAGAGAAAAGATCGAAGAGATCGCTCTATTTCTTTTATGATACTTTGAGATAGAAACATATGAGAACTCCAGTACACATGCAGCGAATTCAGGACCGATTTAATAAGTTGAAGCTTACCCGCATATGACAGAGATTTATTCACCCAAGACTTTATTCGCCTTTGAAGCTTGTCCAAAAGAGGGCGGCACTCAGAGAAGGTTAGCCGTTTGGTCAACACCGGGAATCCAAGGTAAAGAAGGGTGGGGGGGTTGAGTTTGAAGTTTCATTCCAGTGGCTTCTGCAATAGATTGCTCCATGTGGACTGCACTTTTAGATAAGAGGAAGTGACTTTTTTGAAGATTAAGATGCAACCCAGAAGCGTGTTTGAAAACCTGGAGAGCTCGCATAAAGGAACAAATGGATAACAAATCAGCCCTACAAAAAAGAAGAAGGTCGTCTGCAAAACTAAGGTTAGTGAGATTCAGCTTCTTGCACTTTGCATGATATTTAAAAAAGGCGTCTGAGGTGGTCTCCTTCCGTATGATGGCTGTGAGAATTTCCATAGCAAGAATGAAGAGATAAGGGGATATCGGATCCCCTTGTCTGAGGCCTCTTGCAGCTTTAAAATAAGGGGTAGGGGAACCATTAACCAAAACCGAGAAAGAGGCCGAAGTAATACATTCGAGGATCCACTTAATAAATTGAGTTGGAAATCCAAATGCTTCCAGCATATAGTGAATGAATGTCCAACTGATACTATCAAAAGCTTTATGGAAATCTATCTTCAAAGTGCAGTTCGGAGGACCATTCTTAGTAGAGTAACCCTTTAACAGTTCTTGAACAATAAGGATATTTTCCCCAATATGCCTATTCAAAAGGAACGCATTTTGGTTGTCACTGATCAAAGGAGCAAGAACTTGCTTCAATCGATCAGCCAGAATTTTAGAGATCACTTTATACAAGAAATTCGCACAAGAAATAGGACGGTAATCAGCAAAGCTTTGAGGATTTCATTCCGTTCATTTGAAAGACACATTTCTCAATCTCTCGATCTTCCACAAGCTTAGTTAATAGAGAAAAATCTGCAGCAGAAACTTGGGTCAGGTTAAGAAGTTGGAATTCACCTCGTGTAACATTAGTAGGAACCTCAAATCCTAGGGAAGAGACAAAGAATCGGAAAGCTTCATCATGAATTAGTCGAGGATCCGTGATGACTGAACCGTTATGGGAAGAGATGGAATAGATTTTGTTGCGATTTCTTCGAGCGAGGATGGAATGGGAAAAGAATTGGGTGCAGCTATCGCCATCCTTCAGCCAATTAATCTGAGCCCTCTGTTGCAATAGGGAGGAGTGATTATTAATAGCTTGAAGGTAGTGGGAAAGAGAAATCTTCTCCTGGTCGATAAGCAACTGATTGTCAGGGTGAGAGGATAAGAAAGATTGAAGTCTAGTCAACTCCGCTCTGGTCTTGGAAATAGCTTCAGCAGTAAGCCCTTTAGAAGCGTTAAGAAGCTTCAACTTTTGTTTAATAATCTTTAATTTCTTAATGCAACAGAATTGCTTTGTCCCTCTAAAGTTGGAAAGAGCACCAGCCTCACAAGCAAAACCAAACCCAGGATCCTGAACCAGAAAGTTGTTGAATCTGAAGGGGTGATGCGTAGCAACGGACATAGTGAGTTTAGACACAATGATGGGCGTATGATCCGAAAATAAGGGATCCAGAAAAGTGGCAATGCTATTGGGAAAGCATTGGAGCTAGAGCTCATTAACAGGATCTCTATCTATTTTCTTCCGAATGAACCATCGAGCCTGTTGCTTGTTGGACCAGGTGAAGAAGTGACCAAAGGATTTTAGGTCAGTTAACTGAACATGTTCAACACATTCCAGCAAGTCAGAGGAGGAAGACCTGAGATTGATATTTCCTTGGGCTTCTGCAGCATAAAGAGTGGAATTGAAGTCCCCACAAACAAGCCACGGATGAGGGATATAGGCACTAAGATGTCGGAGGAATCGCCGTAAATCTCGTCGTTGGAATTCCAAATTGTGTGCATAAATGAAAGAGACATTTAAATCAACTTGCCCCTACAATAATCAAACGTGAAAATGCATAATCTGATCCGTAGCTGCTAGAAGATCCACTTGAACCTCATCGGAGTTGTAACAGACAATGATCCGACCATAAGCATGATGAGTATGATTGGAAAGGACACGCCATTGAGGTACCAAAACATCTAACTTATTCAGATTCTCCAACCTTATTTTGGTTTCCAATAAACCAAGAACAAAAGGCTTCTCTCGCCACACAAAATTCTTCAGAGCTAACATTTTTGAAGGGCAGTTTATTCCTCTGACATTCCATATCAAGATGGTCATATGGGTATAGGGGTAGATTTGAGGCCTTTACCTCTGCCTCGTTGAGTTTTCCGTGTCTAGAGAGAGTGGGAATTGCCACTATTAGCTTCTTTAAAACAGTCTGGAGGCAAGCTCGGATCAGCCTTAGCTAGGCTATCATGAGAAGAGGAATTATCACACGACACCTCTTGGAGTTGGGAGGCTGCAACTATAGGATCACTCTCCAAGCAAGGGGTATTTATATTACAATTAGGCATTGCCACATTATCAGAAGCAGAAGTTGAACCATTACTCAAACCAACCGCAGATATACCTTGTTCATTATCCTGAGTTGGTGCGGGAGGAACCGTGATCAATACCTCTCTTTCCTCCTTACCACTAGAAGGCACAGAGACCTCCCCGCTGCTATGGTGCTGATTGCTAGTTAATTCCTCCTCAAGGTTCATCAGTTCATGGTAAGAACCAGATTTGAACAATTTACCTGTTGGTTGCCAGACAGTAGCTGGAGCTTTGGAAGGAGGTCGTCACTGATAGGAGATTGCAATGCAGTCCTCGTAGAGTTTATTCCCCTCCCCCAAATGCATAATAGGAATTTCATCAGGTAGCATTTTTGAAGCTTCGATACTCACACAAAGGCGGGCGTAGCCAATACGCCTTTTAGTCGCTGTATTTTAGTCCATACACAGAGGTCTACCGATATAGCTAGCTAACAGACTGAGCCCCTGAGTAGTCCAATACTCTAAGGGTACTTTATGGAAGTTAACCCAAATCGGGAGATTCTGGACGGTTAATGTCTCCAATTTCAGACCAGGTTGCCAAAGTTGGAGGAAGAGAGGCTGACTGCCAAAATGCCACGAGCCTTCTTCCAAGATTTTGTGAGCTATGGATGACGAAGAGAAAGTGAAAAGTATGAGGTTGTCTTCTGTAAGCAAGGCATCAAGAAGTCCTCGGTTCTTCCAGTATTTATTTGCCCACCGAAGGACAAGAGGGAAGGCCGGACGTTGGCCTAGGAAGAAACCCACGAGAGTCGATTTCCAAGAGTTGGCACCCTCCAGGAGAGTAGCAATATCTGGGCAAACAATGTACTTCCCATCAATTTCAGTCTGAGGTTGATAAGAAAGTGTGAAGTCTAGGGAGTCCCCAACCACTTGTTTCCAGGTCTTCGGTGGGTTAGAAGCAGTGCCAGAAGGTGAAGAAGAAGATTGAAAGGTTTGGGTAGGAGGAGCTGGGTCAGAGGGCAGAGGTGGAAAATCCACTGCCTGTGAGGGCATAGAAGCCATGGGAAGTCAGGCAGCAAAGAAGAAAAAGGGTTTGGAGAAACAGGGAAGGCAACAGAGTGAGGGTAGGGTCGGAGATAAAAAAGCTAGAGAGAAGGCAGAGCGTCCCTCTCTAACCCATCGTTGTTGAAGAGACGACATCTTGTAAGAACTTGATTCTTAATAAGTTTACTTTTATCTTATAAAGATATAAGCATGGTCAGCACTTATTTTTTTACAAATTGATAGGATAAAAATGAAGAATTAAATAATTATATTAATGTAATCAAAGTTAGTGATAAAAAATAAGTATATAACATAAATAAAAGAATTTAAAATTTTTATGCAAATAATTAACGTATTAGACTTCTCCTTTCAAGTTTAAGAACTAATGTGAATGTGATGAAAATCATTAATACTTCAGCAAACTTCGCTTAAATTTAATAGAAATACAAGAAAAATTGAAGATAGAAGTGAGTGTCGGATGGTGTCTGAAGAGGCTTTGAAAAGAGAAGGGGGAGAAACATTCTTGGAACATCTATCAGCTTAAGATTAAAGCCTAAGACATTAACACGTGGGGACAAAAAGACAAAATTCATGTTTGAAGCAAAAAAAACTCAAAACTCAGTCGTATTATACATGTCTGAAGCATAACTCAAAGCACAGTCATTTACAGCTTAAGTTTTAATACCCTATGATGTTAATTACATGCTTAGAAGACACAAAACGCAGCTCCACCAATTCAAAACGCAGATAGGAGGAGAAAGAACCTTTTAATGAATCATGTGGAAAGCACATGGGAAGTGAGCTGATACAAGCAAGCTACATCCGAAAGTATTCAACTTCTTCAGTTGTAAAAAGAAGCAGAAGCATAAGACAGAAACAACATTTTCAGAAACTTTAATTTACTATTTTCATTATATTCAATCTTTAAAAGTGCATAAAGAGAGTGAGAAAAGGTTCAAAGGGTGTTAGAGTACACACTTAAAAGTATTAGGAGAGTTTCGAAGGGCTCTTTGCAAGTGTACAAAATACACTAAATTTTTATATTAATTCTCTTCTGCTTCTTTTTCATATTAGTGAAAAGTTCACTACTAAAAGTGAGAATCTTAGATGTAAATAGTGATATACTATTGAACCAAGTAAAATCTTATCTTTACTTATCTGCAAAATTAACAAAGCTTGTCGGGTGCTTGTGTTTGAAAGAACAGCCTATAAGTGACAATATCTTAACAGTGACATTAAATTTGAGGATCAATTCATTTGTATTTCTGTGTATCATTTTGTGTTACTTTCCATCTATCTATCTATTAAATACCTGAACAGACAAACAAGGGCACAAGACAGACACAAAAACGGAAACAGCTTCCCTATGCTCTTAAATTTGCTTCTCCTTTCGTGTTCAGTTTGCCAAGCTCATGACAGTCGTTGGACTCTACCAGTGTGCCGTATCAGCCTCGCAATCATGAGACCTTTTAGAAGCGAAGTTGGACCCTCTTTTCTCCCTCTTTTATTTCTATTTCTGGATTAGTTCCACGTTTCATCTTGGCCGTAGTGGGTTAGTTGGCAGATCCATTCAGAAAATGCTGCCTATCATGATCATCATCATCATCCAAAACTCGGTAACTTGCTCAGGAATACAAAGTCACTTCGCTGGTAGGTGACTGACGACGACACTTAGGTTTACTTATTTACCTAAACAATTGATATCTAACTAACTTCAAGATAACATTCCCTTGTTCTAATGAGAGATATGTGCCCACCTTTTTAAGTTATCTCCCAAACGGCCTTTTTATTAATTAGAGGTAAGTCTTTGAGACATGACTAACAACCTTACGTTGGTTATTATGTACAATTCAAAAGTTAAACTACAATTTAGAACATGATTAGATGAGGTGGTGATTAAGCTCGACTCGCTGAGGTGTACAATCCAAGCTTTTTTATACTACACGAGCCCCCTTTTGGAGCTCGAGAGATCTTTCACCACCGATAGGCGCACGGCATTGCGTACCCTAGAATGTTAATTTAGTGTTGTGGTTTTCCTTTTGTAATCTAATAATAATAATAATAATAATAATGTAGTGGCAGGCATGAAAATAAAATCCTTTCAGGTTTCAAGAAACATGAAAGTAGTATTGGAACAAGGTATCCGTTCAAGTACAATACAAATTCTGGTTATGGACCTTATGGTGTTTCAAATTAGGGAAAGAAAAATAAAATCAAATGCTCGCTGGAGGTATCTTCATGTGCTAGGGGATCAAGGGTGCTATGTCCTCATCAGTTTAGCTGATTCGACGGCAGAGAGTGATCCCATCGCCGACAGGGAGCATGCAAATCTCGATCCTAGGGTCAGCGGCAAGTGCCTTATTGAGCTCCAAAACGAAGTCCCTGTAATACCTCACGTATTTCCTAAGAGGTGCATCAGGTGGTGCGACGACAGATCCATTCCATAGGGTGTTGTCGTACCCAATCACTCCGCCAACCTTCACCAGGTCAATCAGCCTCTTGTGATAGTTGATATAGTTGTCCTTATCAGCGTCCACAAAGATGAAGTCAAAACTTCCATGGTACTTACCCTGCGGTTCACCACAGACAAGAACAAATCAACATCAGGGTCTATTGTCATTTTGTCAGTCGAGATTTGTTTTAAAGTTTCTCAAGGTTCTGTCTGATTTGATTTGTAAAGAGACAAAACTCAATGCTTTAACGCTTGTTTTTTCAGAAACAAAATCTTACATCTTCAATCATCTGATCGAGGACTGGTAAAGCAGGGCCTTCTCTGAAATCAATCTTGTGGGCAACGCCAGCTTTTTGGATGACAGGCAGACCCAATTCATAGTTCTCTCTGTTAATGTCCATGGCCAATATCTGCATGCAACAATCAGAAATAACACATTTTGATCCTGTTTCCTTCAGATCATAGAATCCATGATATGTTTGGTTTGTGTGAGTCGTTACCTTTCCATCTTCAGGAAGTGCAAGAGCCGTGGCGAGAAGAGAATATCCAGTGTAGACACCAATCTCCATGGTGTTCTTGGCATTAATAAGCTTCAAAAGCATGTTCAAGAATTGCCCTTCATCAGCTGATGTAGTCATGATGTTCCTGTTTTCATCATTCCATGTCAAATCACCAAATAACATTTTCATAAAATAAGAGAAACTTATCAATTAATTGAGAATCTGAAAAATACCAAGGATGCTTGGCAGTCAACTCTCGTAGCTCCTTCATCGTTTCAGGCTCTCTTGGATAAACACTTGTCTCAAGAATATACTACAAAGACCAAATCCAATAAAGAAAAGGTTAATATCACTGAAGAAAAGAAACAAAAAGTTATGATCATCTGATGATTTAATTTCTTTCTTTCTTGTTTCCATTACCTGGTAAAGAGCATCGCTTTGTAAAAGACTCTTGTGGCCAACCTCTTGGTGCCTGCTAACCTGATTTTTCTGTTCCTCACCGTTGTTAGCCATTGCAGTGATTCTTTTCCTCTAGTGTCCGGAATCTACCTCGGCTTTGGTGTCTTTGGTTTTGTAGCGGACAGAAAACCTGAATTTGAGGAAGACGAGAGGAGACATATATTGGACAAGGAAATCCGGTCGAACCCGGAAAGTAGGTGACTGGACCGGCTGCTAACCGGTCTGTGGTTGGTGAGAACTTGACAGGGTGTTGGTGTGCGGGACCGCCTAATCTTTTGATTTTATATACAAGTGGACACGCACCTTGATGATGTCATTTTTAGTTTTACGACGTCATATTTGTAACTTAACATAAATACTCTTTTCTACAAATTATTGGATTATTTTCGTAATTTGAACCCGTAATTTTTTAATTATAAATAAATAATTTTACCGATAGTTCTAAAATTGGTCCTCATCATTATAATATTAAAATGTTCATTTATGGTAACTTAATTTTAACAACGAAGATAAAATTTGATTGGTGTCAAATTTGACTCAATGCTGCATTGACCAAGTTGTAATTGTTTAGTAATATTGTTTAGGCATGGTCTAAAAGGAGAAGAAAACAATAGTGGGGCTTACCAAGAAGTTGTTGGAGAATGGTATTTGTACATGTGGCAAAGCAGAGTTGGTAAACTATTGGTGAAGAAAAAAGGGGGTAAAGTAATGGAGGATATCACTTTAAGGCCTACACAAAGGAGTGGGTGGCCAAAACATTCATGGTCAAATGTTCGGTCTATATTCCAAGCTTCATTCAAGTTTTAGGCTCCATAGGTCATTTTCAACCATTACATCAAATTTTTACATCAAATTTGATGTAAAGTAGAATATTCTCAAAATCTTTTTACATCAAACTTGGTGTTACTCCAACAATTCTACACCAAATTTTTACACCAAATTTTTACAAAGAATATACCATAATAATTTAGTTATTAACTAAATTAATTTATATTTATATAACCACAACAATTTAGTTATTAAATAAATAAATTTATATTTATATAACCACAATAATTTAGTTATTAACTAAATTAATTTATATTTATACAAGAATTTTTATTTATT
>JANZLF010000006.1:6690598-6701067 GCA_026546835.1 Erythroxylum foetidum | reverse complement strand
TCCAAATTCTAATGGCTCGACAAGCTAATTTCTAAAATCATAAATCAAACTTTCCCATTGCCATTAGACAATTATTTTAGTACTATACAGTCAGTCGGTCTGCCACTCGAAAAATTTTTGGTCCGAACATTTTCTCCCAATTTAACCAGAAAATTTCGGTCCGAACATTTTCCCCCAATTTAACCAGAAAATTTCTAAGGATCACAAACCCACTGAAAATAAATCCTAAGACATGCCAATTCAATTTCATACCCAGTTTTCTCACAAATTTCACAAATCGCATCTCAGTCATAAGTAAATGCCGGGAATGCCATGAATGCATGTACACATAAATGCATGTGCCAAATGACTCAGTCCTCTAAAATTAGAGGCCAAATAAATGCTCAATCAAAATATGCAATGCAAATTACTAGCCTGTCCCAGTTAACCAATTTACCCTTCCCATCGGGGATGGGATGTTAGAGGTTTACACCGTGAACAAAACGAGTCCGATTTCTCAAGATCTTGTGGCCTCAAGCGGGTAGCCGGGAGAAGGCTATGGGTCATCGTGCACGTGAATAACGAAACAGGTTCTCTCTCACCCAAACAAAAGCACATAGTTATTTCATGCTCAATCAATTTATCGAATGCTTTCATACTTTCAAGCTTTTCTATCTTTTCCATTCATGCAAAAATGCCATAACATGTTTTAATGGCATAACTTGAGCGTAATTCGCAAATCACAATGCATTTTCAATAATCAAAATATCACACAAATTCACATATCAAGTTCTCAATCAATTCATTTGTGTTTTGTATCGTCTGGCTTTTGTATCTTCTACCTGTTTGCTATCGTCTGTGTTTTGCTTCTTTTGTGTTTTTCTGACGTGCCATCTTTTGTGTTTTGTTGATCTAACATCTTTTGTGTTTTGCTGACATATCTTCTTCTGGGTTTTGCTTCTTTTGTGTTACTGTGCATAAACTTCATTTGTGTTATTGTAAACAAACTTCTTCTGTGTTACTATGGACAAATATCTTTTGTACTTTGACGAGACACTTCTTCTGTCTTTTGTATCGTCTGTGTTTTGTCTATCTTTTGTATTTTGGACGATATACTTCTTATATCTTTTGTATCATCTGTGTTTTGTATATCTTCTGTGTTTTGGATGATACACTTCTTCTGTCTTTTGTATCGTCTGTGCTTTATATATCTTCTGTCTTTTGGACGATACACTTCTTCTGTCTTTTGTATCGTCTGTGTTTTGTATATCTTCTGTGTTTTGACGATACACTTCTTTTGTCTTTTGAATCATCTGTGTTTTTGTATATCTTTTGTGTTTTGACGATACACTTCTTATGTCTTTTGTATCGTCTGCCTTTCGCTCCTTTTGCCTTTCGTTTCTTCTGGGTTACTGTTCATTGGTATCTTCTATTCTATTTTTGACCCTTCAGAAGATAGAATTTTTCTCGAGGTCTTCATGAAAGTTGTAGCTCTTGGAGTCCTCTTTCGAATCATATAAATAACACCTTGATTCGATATGTGTAGGGAAAGTTATAGTAACTTTTCCCTTCCTTCTGTCTTTTTGCTATCGTCTGTGTTTTGCTATCTTCTGTCTTTTTTACCTATCTTCTGTTCTATTTATGATCCTTCAGAAGATAGAATCCGACCTCAGGGTCTTCATCGAAATTTTTATCTCAAAGTCTTATTTGAAATCGTCTCAAGATAATCATAATCTGACCTCTCTAGTAAGAGTCCCAAGACAAGTTCAACATGAGTGAGGACCAAATATTCTTTGTTTCAATCAGCCATAATTTTACTATCCAACCTCTAAATAAAATGATTATTGAACCATTAGTTTTCTAACACTTTTCTTTTTACATCTCCACGTAAGGTTATGGATTTTGGTATTGATGTGAAAGAGATGTATTAATTTAAGTAAGGGTATCGATTGCAAGAGTAGGAATTGGACATCTACTGAACATGCTTCAGTATTTTGATGATTTCTGAAATCAGTAGAGCTCCACATAAGATAATTCTTGTTTTAAGATAACCTAGACACATGGAACTACAAATGGTATGAAGCAATTGAAAACAAATTCAGTTCTAAGATGTTTAGATTTTGGATAGGAGGTTGTGCATGAGTATGTACTGATTTGGACAAAAGCAGTCCAAGAATAGTTGGACTGTATCTTCTAACCACATATCTGAATTAGGTAATTTTGGTGTCCGTGGGGACGTAAGACAATAGAGAAGATTCTTCTAGAATAAAGTGTAATGTTAGAATATTTCAAGGGTATTTTTGGAAAGACACTTACGTGTAAAAGACATAAGGCATAAATGCAGGGATATAATTGGAAGAAGAAGTATTGTCCGCCAATTAAGAGAAGGAGAGAATGTGAATTGGGGGGATACTTTTCTGAAAGAAGCTAAATGCATGGAGAAGAAAAGAGAGAAGAGAGAGAAATACAAAAAGAAGAATGAAAGAGAGAAAGAAGAGAAAAAAGCTAGGGTTTCAATTTCCTTAGCTTATGAGAGAGATTTTGAGTTGGTTCAAGAAGAGAAAAAGGTGGAGGAAGAGAAGGGCTTCCATTTGAACCAAGGATCGGGAAGACCTCAGGTTGTTTGCAAAGAGGAGAGATTTTGAGCAATAGTCAACAAACAAGGATTTTGAGTGTGGGTTTCATGTTTATAATAAAGTTAATAAGTCATTACTGCTTTCTTTAAATCAAGAAACTTTCTGATTTCAATTGCATCCTAAGTGTTGCATTCTTTTCTGTTGCATATTATGTGAAATCTGCTACATGTTCATTACATGTTTTAAGTGATGTTTTTGGAAAAGATGCATGTATAGGAAAACATGTTTTCAAGAATGATTTTCAAGATATACGTCAAGCATGTGAAAAGTAAGTTTTTATGAGAATGTGCCCTATTGGGCATCAAGCTTTCAAGATTTTGAAAATTTCGTGTTATGTGGGTTTGTGGTAGCCCCTCAAGAACCGTCATGTGCATGTTGACTCAAGTATAGGCTTCTTCCGCGTGCCTGCTAGTGGCATGGAGCTCCCTCAAGAATTTACGACTACACAGGACCATCACATTGGAAATGTGTAGCTCGTCATGTTTTGGACTTACCCAAACCATTCTGATGTACTTATATGTTCACGATTTGTTTGCTCAAGTAAAGGCATTCATGATTTTCGAAAAAGTCAAAAAGTGCATAAATTGTGACTTTGATTTTTGACAAGATCCAAACCTTTAAGAAACTTGCGTTTTCTTTTAGACTTAATGAAAAGAATTTTCAAATGATAAGAAAGAACAGATTTCAAAAGTTTTGCTTACTTTCCTTTTGTTATAAACTTGTTACCCACGAGCTTTCAAGCTCACCCCCTCTCTATCCCCTCCTTGGGTTTTTTTGATACGAAGTCAAGAAAGCAAGAGCATGAAGGAAATACTTTAGATTTGCTTACTTTGCATTTTTTAGTTTTAATACAGTTGTAATGTTTGTACTGATTATTTCGGATTATGATATATTAGAACTTGTAAAACCCTTTGATTTGAGGGTAGTGAAATGTAAATTATCATATTTTCAGCTGTAAGTAATGTATTGAGAAGTATGATGGATGTAAATATTTGTCTAAGTTTTCGGATATTCTCAAGTTAGTTGGGTTCCGAAAATGGGTCCCAACATTAATCCTTTATGGAACATTGTGACATCGACCCTACCTCCATTTCCTTTTATGTTCTCTTGAAGATTCAAGGAAGTTTAACACAACATATAGTATATACAATCAAATGTTTGTATATATAATAGCTTCATAACAAGAAATGAGATCTAGATAATAAGGAAAGCGACTTAGTTCAAATGATACTAAAAATCTTGATGAAGAAGAACGGTCATGGAAGGCAAACTGTTTTCTTTTTTGAAATGAAAAGCAAACTATTGTTAGTGTATAAAGAGGGGATTTATTCTGCATTGATTTTTTCTTCAGCAGGGAAAATTTTGTCATATTCCTCCTAACGGAATGAATTTCCATAATTGGAAACTAGTCACTACGACGACGTTCCTTAATGAATTATGCTAAGAGTTATATTATGCAGAAGTGAAGTTAGAATAAAATTCATTATGCTTAATGAAATTTTTGATGATAAGTGAAAGTACTATAGTTTAGTAGTTATATATTTTCAATCTGCCTAATGAGTTGAAAGTTACCCTTATTAAAATAAAAGTAATCCATTTACCCATTATATCATATCTAAATTTTAGAATAAAGTAAATTACACATGACCATATTTTTTATGTACAGAAATATAATATTATCTATATAAGGTTATATTACTATTATTACAAAAAGGGTTCAATAATGTTTCAAACATTTCATAAAATAGTTTGCAGGCTTTCTTGAAAGAAGCATTAAAGATAACCCATACAACAAATGCAGAAAAAGGAACTCATATTAAATACCTAAAATATAAAGAAACTCAGGACAAGATGGAGGGTTTGAAAATAGAAAAAAGGACAATACCAACACAGTTAAGGATGGTTCTTTGATGATGACAAGCATAATACATGAGACCAGCACAAGAGAGGGGAATTGATTATATGACTGTGAATGTAGAGGAATGTTGATGGCGAACATGAAAATAAAGAGAGATTTATTGTGGTAGTGATAAAAACCTAATACAAAATGACGATGTTTCTTGTTAACATAAACAATGTCGTTTTCGATTTTGTTGAAAGGAGTAAGGTACAATTTTGTTGGTAACAAAAATATTGTTGCCAAATAGGAAGACATTGTCATATTCATTGTCACCTTCTCCTGACATAATCACATATAATATATAATTTATATGATACAGTACAAAGTTAGGCCAAAAAATTAGATAATTATTATTACACATAGAGTAATATATGTTACGTAAGTAAGATATGGAAAATTTTATATATAATGTAATATTTAATAAATCATTATAATAGTGGGGATGAATTAATATGTATACATTAATAATACATTAAGTTAATTACCATATATGATGATATTGATAGCAGTTTGCTAGAAATAATTTGCAAAATATTTCATTACGTGAACAAAATTGATTGTAATATATATTTTTATTAATCATTTTAGCATAATAAAAAAATATATGAAAAGGTTTAGTGTTGGCGATGGTTTATTAATTTGGTAGCAAAATGTTGGATAATTTGTGATGATATTTTAATTTCGCAGCAATTTGTTGACATTTGGCGATAAAATAAATTTTTGTCACCAAATGAACTGGATGAGAAAAAAATTTTAGCTGAGTCCTAACGTCTATTTTAACACAGATGTGTCAACCCCTTCTTCATTTTTTAAAAAGCTATTAAACCACCTTTCTTTTTCCCTATCTTCTCCTCTCTTTGTGACGTTGTGATTCAATTTTCTCCCTGCACTTTCTCTTCATTTAGTGAGTAATGTTGAGCATTTTATTTTCTTATGTCATTGAATTCGAAAACAGATGGGAGTTTGTGTTGTATTTTTCCTTTGTTGTTGATTTGTTTGCATTAATTAGTGATGATATGGTTGGATTATGCAGAATATGTGTTATTGTTGTTGAACAAAGGGAAAACAAAGATTTGCTTTTTTTTATGTTGAGTTGAAATGTGGCTACCTATAACGTGTTCAACAAAAGTCTTAAATAGTTTTTGTTGGAATTGTTTATATGTTCTTTACATATGAATGTTTTTGTTATGTTAAAAATTATAAATTTTTATCCTTGTATTTATTTATAAGGATTCATTTATGCATTTTATGTACATAAAACTATTGTTTATGGTTCCTATTAATGTGAATTTATTATGTTTAAAATATTTGAACATGTAACAAAAATGAAGATTTTATTATGAAATCAAATCATATATAAAAGAATTGATCATTTGATTATAAAGGATTAAGAACTATGTTCAAAAAAGAATTTTTAGAACCATAAAGAAGAAAATTATTTAATGATTTTCATTTATGTTTTCAACCTCCCCATTGAAAGCCTTCTTAAACTTCTTACTTTTGGCTTTTGAAATTAGTCTCATTTAGAAGTTCTAGCTATAAGGATTATTATTGTTCATTTAAATGGTTTGAAAGGACCATCCCTTTTGTTGTAATTTATAGTGCCTTTTAAAAAAATCTTTCATTCCTTGTGAATAGTATATTTTCATATAGTTGCTTTACTTTTTTCTTATTCACTTAAACAAATTCTATACTATCAACATAACCAAAACAATAATTATTTTCATGAAAAAGAATACACTTCAAAGGTTAGCATATGTTTGTTCTTTTCTTGGCACAAAAAGAACACATGTTAACATTAGGAAGAGATATGTTAAGTTTATGAACATTGTTGAACCCTCTTTGTTGAAAAATATAATCGTAGATCAATTAACATAGAAAATTATCATAATATTACTCCCTTTTGCATATTAAACCGCTTTTTTTCCTTAATTTTATCAGTATTATCTTCAAATTTAATTTAAATTCTCACTTGGTCTCTACTTCTTTCCTTACCCACTCCCTTCTTCTTTGGAAGTCTTAATCTCAATTGGTTTTCATAAACATGTTTTAGTATTTAATATGTAAGAATAATTGGTTTATCATATTTTACAAATGTATCACTTTCCTAATATAGTGTCACGGATTCCCTAATATAATATAACCAACATGCATTAATATTACTTAAAAAATACTTTATCTTTATAAACCTTTGAACTAGAAAATAAACTAATGCATATAAGTTCATATTGATTGACCAGAAAATAAACTAATGCATATAAGTTCATATTGATTCATACTCATTAATCTACTGAAACTCACATGCGTAATCATTTTATATACTATATCATTTATTGAAATGAGTCTATTATCATTCCTAAAAATATCACTCTTCTTTACAATCTCCAACACATGAAAGTCTTAGGCTATGAGAAAGACTTTTATCCTAGTTTGACAAAATAAGTAATCAATATAGCAATATGAATGTATTGGCCCTCTTAGCCTATTAATTATCCATATTGAATTATATTAAATACAAATTTGTCTTTTTCACAGGCTATAATATGTGTTTTAGAGCGTCGATTATGCACCAACCTTGTCGTTCTTCTTCGTACTTGTGGTTGTCCATCTATCTAGGTAAGTCGTCCAACTAATGTCCATATATGCTTTGATTTAATAATACGTGAGTTTTTGTTTGGGTTTTGTGTTATTGCAAATGATGTGTTGGTCTTATATTGCAGTTTACAATATTCTTAGAAACATAGGATGGTATATAGGCTGGAAACTCATGACACAGCTACGATGAGGGTTATCGGTGAAAATTTTCATAAGCTTAGGAGTGACAGTAAGAAGTCCCTTTATCGATTCACAAGTGTAAAAAATGTCATATACCTTAGTGTTTCTTTGCTTTCAAACTTTATGAACAAACTTCAATAAGGAAGGCTTTAATAATTTTATCATCATTCCTTTGACAAAGTTATTAAAATAATGTCACGACCTGGTATTACATTGGGCCCATGACAACTGTCGCATAACTAGGCTAAGGACATTAACGATATCCTTAATCTGACTATGCAAAGTTAATTGAATATCTTTATTTTTGAAAATTTTAGGCAGCATAATGGCCATATTTTATAAATCCCAAAACTTGTAAACAATTTTAAAAATACTTCTCTATTCACATCCAACCACAATTTCAAGATTCTAAAGTCCACTCAAGGAAATCTCAACAACAACATTAAAAGTGCATACATAAAATCATTTATAAAACACCATACAATCAAAAGTTAACTTACAAAATCATAAAGCATAACTACATAAACACAGTTCATGAGCCACTACAAAACTACCCACGTGTGGTAATACCCCGAAAATGTCAAAAGACCCTACGATCCACTCAGAGCTTCAAACTCACTAAATTAACTTGCATGGTTAGAAAGCGCAGGAGGGTGAATACATTATGCACTCGGTGAGTAGGAAAAACATATAATGCAAATAGGACTCGATACATATCAAGACATACAGATAACCCATAAAATGAACATACAACTCATAAAATCACATAGGCCTAGCTATGACACATCGCATACTGGCTAGAAACCATATAGGCCTTGCCTATTAATTCACTCGTACGATGAACGTAGGTTCTAGTTCCAGTACACAAAGCATAAAAACATCATATGCATACCTCAAATCTTATCAAAAAACAATTATCATAATCTGCCAAAATAATCATGAGTGACACCACTAATCGGCCAAACTAATGTGAACACCTACCGAGCCTCAGTGTTGGCTTGACTTTCATCTATGGTGAGTCTGGAATATAGTCAACAAAGCATTATGACTCTAGGTGATGACCTCGTCAGTGTCCAAATCCTAAATGTGGAATCACCCACGAGTCCCATAGAAAGGTGTAACATCCCATTACTTATGGGAGGGTTAGAATGGTAAATGTGAGTGACTAATGAGAGTTAGAGATGCATTTCCATGTTCATGCATGATATGCCATACACTTACACATGAATAGTGAATTTATTTGCACATGAAAATAATTGTACATGCATTCATGAATAATTCCGGGTATAATTGGATTGATCTATGAATTTTTAGAGTTATGGATGTTTTTACATTGGAAATATTAGTGATTGGTGAAAATATCGTATTTGTGTATGTTGGTGAATTTAGGAGTTTCCTTTTGAAAATTATGAAGTATTGAGAAAGACATATATATAATAGGAAACAAGAAATTAAAAGAAGCTTTGGAGATAGTTGGATTGTAAAGATGACAGTCAAGGGAGTTAGTTTCAAAAGAAACTAAGTTGGAACTTGGGTATTGGGTAAGTGACAAGTGTCACTTAGGCTTTTGTACTCTTGCTAGAAGTAGGTTACTATTCTTTGATAATTGACAGGTTAAGTCTTGTCCAAGTCCCTTCTTTATTATCATCTTTTCAAAACTTAGTTTTGAGACCTGGAGTTTTCCATCAAATACCTTCTAAGAGACTTCTGTGTTTTTCTTTTTTTTCACCAAACCTACTTTACCATTTGTCTCCTCTACCCTAAGAAAAACCAGAAGCTGATCATTTCACTCAGTGAAGTATGAAAATTTTGTAGAGATTAGGGCTTGAAGATTTTGGAGTTTCAGCAGATAAGTAGTAAACAAATCTTTTAGAGTTGGGGATTCATGCAATAAATTGCTAAGTTACTATCATTTGCATGAAAAATGGCATTCATGTGTTTGTTCATAAATACTGTGTTGTTGGAGGATGAAAAATTCGGTTACGGTGTTAATTTAGTGTTTAAAAGGTTATGAGCATTGCGTGTTGTAAAAGTGATTTTTGGAGTGGGATGGAAGAGATAATTCAGGTAGAAGATGAATTAAAGGTGTTGAAAGTTGGAAAAATCTGGAAAAAGGTTGACTAAATATGCTTCAGTATTTTATCCACAACTTTTTCTCTAGTTATCCAAACAAAATGATTCTTCATTCAGAGTAAACTAGGAACGTATGGCTACATTTTGTATGAAGACATTGAATTTCAGTTCTGTCTCTAAGAGTTTCAAAATGTCACGAAGTTGAGAACTGGGTGCAGGACGTTGAGAGTTGAGAAAAAATTCATGTTCCAACTTCGGGAGGAAATATGGACCTAATTTAGATAGGTTCTGGCAAAGTTACCTTTTGAAAAGTTGTAGAGCTTTCTTTTATCTTTCCAACGGTATATAGTATGAAAATTTTGGATATCGGAGTCAAAAGTTATGATCCTGATAAGTGGAGACATTCTGGAAGAAAAAAAGCAGACGGAAAAAAGTAGACGATAAAAAGTAGACAGAAAAAAGTAGACAATAAAAAGCATACGGAAAAAACTAGACGATAAAAAGCAGACGGAAGAAATTAGACGATAGAAAAGTAAAAGATGGAAAAGTGAACGATAGAAATGAGACAGAAGAAAATGAGACGAAAAAAAGTGAGACGATACAAAAGTGAGACGATACAGAGGGTAGACGGTAGAATTGGCCTTTGAGGCCTGCATGAAAGTTGTAGATCTCGAAGTTCTCTTTCCAATAATATAAAAACAAAGTTAATCCTGTAGGAAAATCCTGGTGTGAGCATCACATGCCCATGGTGCAGAAAATTTTTTTTTGTTCCGGGACCTTCCCGAAAGCCAGGATCCATGTGTCTATACAACAATCTCAAACCATAACGGCCAAAGAAGACCGTCTCTAACGGTATCCACGTAGAGACCGGAGAACTAACCGGGACAAACCCTTTGACCCGGGAATAGCTAGAACAAAGTAAAGAGTGCTAGCTCCTACCTTTGTCCTTGATGAGCTTGGAATCAACGATGGAGGAGAAGATGAAGAGGAAGCTTAAACATGTTATTCCATTTCTTATTCCATTTCTTTCAACCTTTAACATGTTAAAGGCTCTTTATATATGATACACGATAATCATCCTTCCTTTAGCATTTTGTCTTTTAGCA
>JANZLF010000006.1:6463917-6474973 GCA_026546835.1 Erythroxylum foetidum | reverse complement strand
TGATGATGATTGTCTTTGTTTATATTAATTGTGGTTATTATTTATATGTAAAATATTTAAAAATTATTATTATTTCATATTAATTGTCATTATTATTTATTATTAAGATTTTTGAAAACATGATTGATATAAACAGTAAACTAGTAAAGTATATAGTATAACTGTACAATATACCAATATGGATTATTTTGCATTTTTTAAAAATTTTAGGGACTATTTCATAAATTTATTAAATTACCCGAAACGGTACCCGATACTGATTGGTACCGGTACAGTTCCGTTCCAAAATTCAATCCGGTACTAAATCTAATACGGTATTAATAACTTTGGTTATACGTCATTTCTTTTCTTTTTTTACTTTTGTATATGGTGTGAACACTTTTGCTGGTTTATGTATTTAATCAGTCTTAGTCTAAGATGAGTGGTGTCTATTCATTAAAATATTTATGGTTAATGTGACAGATACCATCTTCCTTAACTTCAGCTTGATTATGGTTTTTGACCCACAACATCATACCAGTCCAAAAGATTGATGCTTTATGACAGAATAATGTATACTTTACTGTCAAAAAGTTCAATTGGATAGAATAATGTATACTTTACTGTCAAAAAGTTCCATTGGAGATAAGTATTATATAAGAGTGTACAAATACAAGTCAAATATGTAATAGCCACGAGCATTTTAGTCGCCAATGCCTTTTCTCTAACTTACTGAAATCTGAACAGAAAGAAACAAACAATTAATGTAAATGATTTAGTAATCTCTTGGATGTAAAACATTACCCCACAACCTCAGACAAGTACTAGTCTATCGAATATGGTATCAAATTACTCACTCATTTCCCTAGGAATTGTTGTTTCCCAGGACAACCATTACGTGACACAAGAATAATGTAAAGAGATAACAGCCTAATTTGCCAAGTCATTACACGTGTTGACGATAATGTTAATGTTTTGTCGTTATTTGTGAACCCTCTAAGACCATCATACATAATTGAAGGTGATAAAGAATGGACAAAATTGATAGCTGAACAGCCTGATCAATTTCACTTTGCTTTAACACTTTCAATCGTGGCATTGCGAGAATTCAACTGGAATCGTCAAAGCCCCAAAAGCCAAGATTACGTGTTGTTCTCGAAGTCGGGAAGGAACACATAAAAAAAGTACCCATTCATATTATGCGAAATGACAAAAAGGAAAACAAAAAGAAAAGAAGAACCGACCTCAACAACAGGACTCGGTGTTCTGGCACAGTCAACAGATTTCTTGTCAAAATTGTCATAATATATGGAGAAAGATTGATGGTAATTAGGCTACAAAAGTTTCCTTCTTGATGGTCCAAACCTAACTACACAAAAAAAAAAAAAGAAGTGGGGACCGTCGCGTCGTGTTATAAGAAGACTACCGCGCCACCCATCACCACCACACCACACCACACCATTACGGATAGTGTATAAGCTCTCTCTTGTTATTAATAATTCCACAGGCTCCTATATGCTCCTGGTATTCCTAAAAATACTAAATGGTTGTGTGTGTTCGTTGATTTCTTGTAGTATTTTCTTCATTAATTAAAGCAGCTTTCTCTTTTCCTATACTATAGCCGAGGCACTAGCTTCTACTGCTTTGACACTGCCGATTGACTTTGGGTCGCCTCCGCAATTATTGTGACTTGATCAAAACACCCCCTTGATTTATTTTCGTATTTGCCCCTTTCTATAATATTTCGATACCCTCACTTTATTGCAGCCATCTATTTCTCCCGTGCTACACAAACAACACACAGAGTGAAAGAGAATGGAGGGACGGTCTAAAGAAATGGCAGACAATAGCTTCTACGTAGAACATCAACCTGAAGGTTATGATAATGGTGGAATTCGCAAGAACCTAGATGATGATGGTCGAGCCAAAAGAACTGGTATGTTCTTTTTTCTCATACCTTCTCTCTTTTCCGAGTCAGTATATTTTTGCTCTTGCATGTATATCGCGGTCTTCTTTTCAGTTTTATCTTGTTTTAACGCATTCTTCTTTGATTTTCTTTTCTATGGTATTTGTAAAGGTACATGGGTGACTGCAAGTTCCCATATTATCACCGCCGTGATAGGCTCTGGAGTGCTCTCTCTGGCATGGGCCATAGCTCAGTTGGGCTGGTTGGCTGGACCTATTATTATGATGTCCTTCTCGTTTATCACTTTGTTCACCTCGACTCTTCTGGCCGACTGTTACAGATCTCCTGATCCAGTCACCGGAAAGAGAAACTACACGTATATGGATGCCGTTAGAGCCAACTTAGGTTTGTTTGTCGTGTTCGATTATGTCAATACCTCGTACTGTCTGTTATATAGCAATCCTCCGCTGTAAAAACTTAGTTTTTCACTTGATGATTCTTCTCTTTCTCTCGACAATTTGTATCAGGAGGCAGGAAAGTTCAATTATGTGGACTGGCTCAGTACACAAATCTGGTGGGAATCACTATTGGTTACACTATTACTGCCTCCATTAGTATGGTGTAAGTTCCAACACATTCATCAACTCTATCACCAAACTCGAACTCAGGATTATTTGTTGAAAATATATTTATATTTTTCTGTATGATAAGATAATTAAGAACAACCACAAACCGACGATAATAAAGATTTGTCACAGCGTTATTGGGTTATGAGGATCTGATTGGTGACTTATCTATTCATCTATGTAGCTCTAACTAAAATACAAAACTATGTTCGGTTGTTAGGGCCGTGAAGAGATCAGATTGTTTCCACAAGCACGGGCATCATGTAAGGTGCCAGATATCGAACAATCCATACATGATAATCTTTGGTTGCATTCAAATCCTGCTAAGTCAAATACCGAATTTCCATAAGCTCTCGTGGCTCTCGATACTTGCAGCAGTCATGTCTTTTGCTTACGCTTCCATTGGCGTTGGACTTTCCATTGCAAAAGTGGCGGGTATGAACTTGGACCAGAAAATCTTTGATCTGCTGTTTTAATTAATAAATCGGTTGAAACTGTATGTGTTACTCTTGATTTGTGAAGGTGGGGCACATGCAAGGACAACCTTGACAGGAGTGACAGTTGGAGTAGAGGTGTCGGCAGAACAGAAAGTTTGGAGGACATTCCAAGCTATTGGTGACATAGCCTTCTCGTATGCCTTCTCCACTGTGCTCGTCGAGATCCAGGTACTCAGTTAATTGGCTAAGACTTTGCTGTTGTTTTATACTTTAGTTCGTTTATGGGTTGTACTGAAAATGCTTTCTCAGATATCTCGTGTTCGTGTCTATCATAATTTCTCCATAATCATTACACTCGTGTGAATTAAGATTCGAAAGGAAAATACTATAAAACTGGAGCATTCATGCAAGTGGGTTAGTTTCAACATGGCGACCTGATAGTGCGATCCATAGATGGAACTCGAAATGCGTGCCAGAGTAAATGTTGGCATGGGCTTACTACCGCTACCGTCTGCGAGATCGATTGCACTGTGGGAAACCAACCATGCTAACAGTTAGGTGTAAATCTTGAAAGTTTCAGACAGGAGATGTTACAAATGTAGAGATGTTACATACATACAAACATACATACTTTGAAAGAACTTTTAAGAAAGGATAAATTTCATAAAAGTAGCAATAGACAAACACATCGGGACCGACTCTGACTTTTGGTGGGTTCCCATGCCAAAGGAAATTTGAAAGTTGCTTGTACCAAATTGATTTACTTCTCTAGAGTCTACTTTTGTGGAGGACCAAGTTGTTCTTGTGGTAATACTACAGTAGTGTCCTGATATGGTCCTTATGGGTCTGTCTGTAAAGAGATTCCCTATGGACCACTGCTTCCATGTTCTGGGCCGTTTAATATGATGGCTCTTCTGGGAGTGATGTGCTGTCTAAGCCCACTTTGCGCATACTCTTACCTGTTTCCCTCGTCCTCTGTTCGGTTTCATGCACAATTATTTCGAGTACTATCAGATTCAAATTCACAAGTAGCAATGATGTAACACAACTGTTCCGTCCCTGAATTGCAGGACACATTAAAGCAAAATCCCCCGGAGAACAAAGCAATGAAGAGGGCATCCTTTGCTGGGATCGCGACGACCACCGCCTTCTATCTTCTGTGTGGTTGCATTGGTTATGCAGCATTTGGAAGTGACGCTCCTGGCAACTTCCTTACTGGTTTTGGTTTCTACGAACCTTTCTGGCTTGTTGACTTTGCTAATATATGCATTGCCGTCCACCTCATTGGTGCCTATCAGGTGAGTTGAATGAAAAAAAAAAAGTACATAAGCTTGTGCATGCAATCTGATTCTAACACCATTTCCATTACAATACCAGGTTTTCGCTCAGCCAATCTTTAATTTCGTGGAGACAAAATGCCAGAAACATTGGCCCGATAACAAGTTGATAACAAGTGAACATGCCATTAGCATCCCATATTATGGCGTCTATTATCTAAACCTATGCAGATTGGTGTGGAGAACTGCATTTGTGGTGCTAACAACAGTTTTAGCAATGTTACTTCCATTCTTCAACAACTTCTTGGGTCTCCTTGGAGCAATTTCCTTCTGGCCCTTGACAGTGTATTTCCCCATAGAAATGTACATTGCAAGGGCTAAGATTCCTAAGTTCTCTTCCACTTGGGTTTGGCTTAAAATACTGAGTTGGAGCTGCTTGACAGTCTCACTGGTCGCAGGAGCTGGATCAGTTGAAGGCCTCATTCATTCTCTCAGGACATACAAACCCTTTGGAACCCCCGAGGAATAGTGCATTGCTCTGTAATAAACTTCTACCTTTATTCAAGCCGTGCAAAGTTTTTCAGTTTGAAAAAACTTCATTTGCTATAAGAAAAGCTAATTACCCAATAATATGTTTCATAATTGAAAATAAATAAAATAACTTTTAATTTTTTTTATAAGGTAAAATCTCGTTTGAGAAAATAAATCTTAGCACTTATACTCATTGTGATTATATTGAGTGTGAAAATATTTAAAAAATATATTCTATAAAAATAAAAGATTTGGAAATTATTTTTTAAGAAAATAAATTTCTAATTTTTTAATAATGCTTATGATATTCTATATAGATGGAAAAATAACTCTTCTTTTTAATACCATATACTCTTTCAAAAAGTATGTTTTAATTAGATTCTATATTATACCTCATACCTCGAATATCTTTTATCATGGTTCCATTCTCAATGTTAATTATTCAAAGTTATTACGAAAGGTGCTCCCTTTTTCTACAATTGTATGGAGTCATAACACCAACTATTTATTTAGACGATCAATAGAATATTATGAGGACAAATTAATATAAGGGCATGTACATGATTTTCATTTATTTAGAGAAAATTTATGACAAGGTAATTAAAGATGTCATGTGGAGGTATTTAAAAGTTAATGAGAGTTTATGTTGCTTTTATACAAGTTATTAGGGATATTTATGAAGATGTTAAGACTTAAAGATAACAAAACGAGATATAAAAGCATTTTTTATCAACATCGAGCTACACTAAAGATCCTTGTTTAGCTCTTTCCTATTTGTAAAAGTTGTGAATGAGCTTACTAAGAATATGGATGTGCCTTGGTGTACTCTGTGTATTGATGACATACTTTTAATGGATGAAACAAAAGATGATGTTAATGACAAGTTAAAACTTTGGAAGGATAAATTTGAGTAAAAGAGCTTCAAAGTGAACAAGACTAACATTGCGTACTCATGATGTAACTTTTTGGATCTCAAGGTTGCATTCAATGTGAAAGTCAAGATTGGTACTGAAATTATACTATAAAAAGATTGTTTTAAGTATCTTGGATTCATCGTCCAATGCAGTACCGACATCAAATTATGTTTGCTAAAATGGAGGAGAGTCTTAGGAATTTTATGTGAAAAAAAATATCATTTAACCTAAAGGTGAATCCTACCGTTTAATAATTAGGCTGAACATGTTATATGTGATAGATTGTTAACCCATCAAACATGCATGTGATCATAAATTAATAGTGATAGAGATAAAGATGTTTTGTTGGATATGCAACCTTATAAGAAGAGATAAGATCATGAATGAACTATTAAGAGACAAGTTGTGAGTTACTAACATTGATAGTAAAAAAAGTGACAAGACTTAGGTGGTTTAGATATATTAAAATGAGACAACCTGATGCTCTAGTGAGTAGATGCAAGAAAATTATACTTAATAATTGTAAGAAACAAAGATGAAAACCTCATAATAATTGAGGGGAAGTGATTAGAAACGATACCACTCTACTAGTGCTTATTGAGGACTTGCCTCTCAGTAAAAAACTTTGATGAATTAAATTACAAATAAAGACCCCATACATAGAAAATTTTTTCTCTTTTTATAAGCCTTCTGGACTTTTTCCTTAAATTGCCTTTTAATTAGCCTAAATACTTTTGTTTGTAACACATGTTCTTTTAATTATTTTGTATTTATTATTTTATTTGTTTTATTGACTTATTTCTTTTCTCTCTTTCTTATTTATTTATTTACTTGTTTTTATCTTTATTTTAATTTATTTTTATCTATACAATTATTTATTTATGTATTGTCCATTATTTTCCTTCAACTATTTTCAAAAACCTTTTTTCCTAAAATTTAAACCTTCAATTGACTTCAATCCATATTAAAATTATTATGTCTGTATTTACCTTGTGAGCCAAAAGAGTAATTTAGCCCCCAACGTTTACACTGAACCCTAATGTTTGGAAAATGTTAAAAAAATACAACCCATGAATGGACTAAACAATTGACGGAGTTAGGCCTTCTTTAGTTAAATGTTGATGTGACATTTTTTTGCTACCATGGATTTTTTAAAATTTTATTAAAGTGGGACCTACCTAATATGATATCTACAGTTTTGTAAATGAAACACTGGTAGTAATAATGTGATCCTTTCTCATCTAAGATTGTGTTATGAGATCCCAGGATCCTGACTATGTAGAATAATGCATTTTTGCTAGAAACTCATAGTGTCACTGCTTGCATTCCATGTGCTTTAGGTCGTCTTCCTATTGTGCTATGTTCAAACTTAACAAATTACTAAATCACAAAAAGAAAAAAAAGCATTGCCGAAGTTGAATAATAACAAACAAACTAATTCTGAATAGTTTGTGTTAATGTATATAATCCAACTGTTAATAATATACTTATGGCTTCATTTTAAGCTTAATTATAGGCTTAGCTTTAGGCTTAAGCCAAACTTCTTTCCTAAATAGAATGTTATTCTTGTGTATAAATAGGCCTCCTTGTATTCAATATTAGATGTAATAACACATACAACTTCTCTCAACTTTCTCAATTCTCTCGATATAGTATCAGAGCACTATTTTTTTTCTGGTTGTTTATTCTTCCTTGTTGCGAAGAATTTTCTTTGGGTCTGCTCTATTTCTTTTACGTTCTCTATTTCTGTGCTATGCCGTCAGTCTTTATCAGAATTTTATTCTGGTTATATTTTCGGACTCTTCTGTTCCAAACGAGTTCAATGCCAGCAACCACACCTTGAATAGAGCCACCACATGCCCTCATGCGCTGCCTAAAGTTTCTGCCCATCAATTACTTGACCCGTTAACTAGACCGGCTCAACTCTTTGACCACTCGGTTCAACCACATAAGGCTCGGTTTTCTCTTTTTCTCTCTTGTGAAGACTACATTTTTTGAATGATGACTACTTCTGATATTTCCCAGTCAATATGTCATCCTATTACTGTTATTTTTGATGGATCAAACTATTATTTATGGTCTCAAGAGATGTGTAGTTTCTTGAAAGGTCGTCTTTTTAGGCGATATGTCACTGGTGATATTCCTAAACCAATAAAAGCAACCAATGAGGATGAAAACAACTTCACAGATCTCATGGATCAATGGGAAAGCAAGAATCATCATATTCTCTCCTGGTTTCGAAATACGTGCATCTCTAGGATTAAATTAGAATTTTGCAGATTCGACACTCCAAAAGAGGGATGGGATTTCTTACATACCAGATATTCTGTTTCTGAAGACATTCACCAATTTCAGCTTTATCGTCGCCTTCATCGGATGCATCAACAATCAGATCAGACTATTCATAGTTATGTTTCTGAATTGCAAACTCTCTGGGATCAATTGACTACTTGTGATCCAGTATGGTCTGACTCTATTTCTGCTTCTCTCTATATTGATCTTCGTGATCGCCAATGTGTCTGGCATTTTCCTATGACACTCAGATCTGAATTTGATGAATTAGTTAGTGGTGCTTTATTACATTGCAGTCCCTTGCCCACACTTGACATAGTCATCAGGGAGTTATTTTCTAAAGAAACTCGTCTCAACACTCTTCGAGCAGAGAGAATTTTACCCTTCAATGATGTTGTCATGGTTGCCTCCTCTCCTTCTGTCACATCACCATCTGATGGCTACTCTTGCAAAACTCAATGCGGATACTATAAGAAATTTGGTCATCATATTTCAGAGTGCATAAAGCTTCTTGTCAAAAATGCATCTACTTCTGGTAATTCTCCTCGGCCTTCTTATCATCCCACTTCCACTTCTGTTGCTGCTACTACTGTCACTGAAGGACTCGCTAATGAACCCACTTCTCCAAAATTCTCAATGCAAGACATTAAAGCCATTCTTCAACAACTTCACTCAGAAAATGATATTTCTTCATCTTCTGTCCTGTCTGTCACACCAGGTACTTCTTTTATGTGATTTTTTGATTCTGCTTGTTGCAACTATATGACATCTTAGTACACTTATTTCATAATCTATTCCATCTGTTTCACCTATTGTTCACACTACTAACAACTCTGTCTTACGTGTTCATAGTATAAGCACTATCTCTAAATCTTCCTTATCTTTGCCTAATATGTTTTATGTTCCTAAACTATCGTTAAATCTTATTTCTATTAGTCAATTGTGTGAACTTGGTCCGGACTTATATTTTTCGAGTCATGGTTGTACTGTGCAGGACCCATAGACGGGAAAGATTCTTGGGACAGGTGTAAGGTTGAATAACTTTTTCAGCTCACTTCTCTTCATCTTCCTACACTAACTCTCATCGCAGCTGTTACTTTCGATATATGGCACTCGCGTCTAGGACACATCTCTTGTTCTGGACTAGGTCCTTTAATCTCAAGTGGTTGTTTAGGATTTGTTAAACAAACAAATTCGGATTGTGTTTCATATCAACTTGCTACACATCATGCTTTACCTTTTCCAGTCAGTAATTCTGTTACTTCTGCATCTTTTGACTCGGTCCATTATAATATTTGGGGTCCTGCCACAACTGCTACTATGAGTGGATCACATTATTTTGTTATTTTTATTGATGATTTTTTTAGATATACCTAGATTTATCTTATGCGTAATCAATATGAGTTATTCTCCATTTATTCTCAATTAGCATCCATGGTCAAAACTTAGTTTTCTTGGAATATTAAGATTTTTTGTACTGATAATGCTACGGAGTACAAGGATCAATCCTTGTCTTCTTTATTCTCCCAGTATAGCACTCTTATTCAACGTTCTTGTCTGGGTACTTCTTAACAAAAATGGTCGTGCAGAACATAAACATCAACACATTTTAGATACTGTTTGGGCTCTTCTTATTGCCTCATCATGTCCTGAAAACTTCTGAGGGGAAGCTACTCTTATAACTGTGTACAACATAAATAAAATTCCTTCCTCTGTCATAGGAAATATCACTCCCTATGAGCATTTACATGGTCAAGCCCCAAACTATCAATCTCTTCGTGTTTTTGGATGTGCTTACTTTGTTCTTCTTCGGTCTCATGAACACACTAAATTAAAACCTAAAGCCCGATTATGTTGTTTCTTGGGGTATGGCATTGAACACAAAGGTTATCGATGTTGGGATCCTATCTTTAAACGCCTTTGAGTGTCTCTTCATGTTACTTTTTGGGAAAACAAAATGTTTTCTACCTTATCCAAATTCCAAATCAATTCTCCTTCGTCTCCTTTCTTTACCGACCCCACTATCACCTTGTTTCCAGATGATTCTTATGCAGGTTTATCCACTCCTGAAGAAAATATTCAACCTTTGGCATCGGCACCAGAATCTACTCTGTCTATAGAACCTGAATCTGTTCCATCTGTTCCTTCCACTCCTGTGTCACCCACACTTCCACTTCGTCGTTCCACTCAGGTAAGTCATCCTAGTGTTGCTCTCCGTGATTACCATTGTTATTCTACTCTTATTTCTCTCTATGAACCTTGCACCTATCGCAAGGCAAGTCTTTTTTGGCAGAAATCATTGGCAGAAGAACTTCAAGCTCTTACTAGCACTAATATATGAGAAGTGGTTGACTTACCTCCAAAGAAGTCTATAGTTGGTTGTAAATAGGTCTATAAAATCAAAACTCGGGCCAATGGTTTCATAGAATGGTATAAAGCTAGACTCGTTGCCAAAGGTTTCACATAGGAATATGGAATTGATTATGAAGAAACTTTTGCTCCTGTTGCTCGCCTCACATTTGTACTGCTGGATCGCGTACGGTCCGAATATTCACAATACACTGCGGAAAAGACCATACAACAACATGATGTATAATCAAAAATACGAAGGATGTACGAAAATACCTTATTTTTGTGGATAGGTTGCTTCTTTTTCGGATTCCAAGACACTGTAAACGCGAATGCCCTCTACCAGTGTCCACACGAGTATGCACGATCCGGGCTGCGGCTGTGGTGTGCTAGCACGTCCTGAAACTCTTCCCAAATGCCGTACGATTTTCCTCTCGGATGGTGGCTAGGGTTTTCGACCTAATGATACCTAAGCTTCTCTATTTATAGAGAAACCCTAATCCCATTGAGGCCCCAATAAGTTTCGGCCCATTATGTCTTATATAATAAAAACCCGACAACTTAATTCAATCTAGCCCAATAAATATATCTACATATATTTATTCAGTACCTAATAAATTAGGCCTAAGAGAACAAGCCCAGATCACATCACTCTTTGTGTGCGACCTTGTAGGCTCATTTGATGTTGGCAATGGGCTTGATCACACTTCAAGGCCCATAAGTCATAAGCGGCCTCTAGCAAGAC
>JANZLF010000006.1:6435538-6446854 GCA_026546835.1 Erythroxylum foetidum | reverse complement strand
GTGTGTTGATGAGTTAAAAAGATGAGTTAGAAGAATTGTTTTGAGTGTGATCTGAGTTAATTGATGTGAGAATAAACATGAAGAATGGAGAGAAATGAGAAATAATGGTTGTGAGAGATAGTGAAATCTAGGTTTAAAGATCTGGAAAGTGGGGAAGACGAATTTCTGTAAACATACGTCGCGGCCAGCGTGGCTCGCCACGGCTAGTTCTTTTTTGTTCGCCTCGGCACGCGACACACTTTTGAGTTCGTCACGGCGACCGTTGCAAAAAATTTCGAGAAAACTGGTTTCTGGACTGTTCGTCGCAGCCTCCATTTTTTTTCTCGTCACGGCGAAGTCCCACCCTTGACAGCTCGAACATATATTAGTATGTTGACCATAACTTTCTCTGTAGTTATCCAAATTAGGTGATTTTTGATTTGGAGTAAACTATAGGGCTAGAACTTTTATGAAGAAATGGAGTTTTAATTCTATCTCTAAGATTTTCAATTTTTGGTTGGAATTTGAGGTAAGAACTCTACTGAAACTTATGAACCATATAAAATATTTTGAGTATATCTTTTTGTATACTAAACCAAATTAAATGATTTTGGTGTCATTAGAAAGTTAAGAAATGGGAGAACAACTTTACAGAAGGAAGTTTTGTCTAATTTGGTCATTTACCTTATCAGATTTAGTATGAAAAGTTGACCCATATGTGTATTAGAGGAAAAATCTGAAGGGGTCAATGAAGTCATGAAATTGTTTGACATTGTTTTATTTCAATCCAATTGTAAATATACATGGTATTAATGAGGAATTTGATATCTGAATGAATTGTTGATAAGGATCGCAATAGAGTACCCCGAAATTGTTATTGAACATGCATTGTGCATACATTCTATACATTGATGTGCATAAAAGAACACTTGTACGTTTGTGCAAAAATATGATATTTGCAAATGTGTTTTGCATGATATAAAGGAGCTTATCGGATGCCAGTCAGACATTGCTATACCATCCAGGCAATAGCTTATTGGAGCGTACTGTGAGTCAACCTAGATGATTTCCTATGATTGATTTGATGTGTTTTGTTAACTTCCAATATTATCAAACTGTCTATGAATTCCGGACTTTAATTGTCCTAGGAGATCAATATTCGGAAATGTATTAGAAGTGCTTTGATTGTGGCTTTGAGTGCTATGAAATTCTAAATGTTCTGTGAATTCTCAAAGAAAGCTGAATGTCAGACTTAGGTCCGATGATTATGAGTTTTGTTTGAGCATCATATGTGATTGCCATATAAACCATATTCAGTTTTGATGCATTAGAAGTGTTCTGATTTGATGTGAAATCCTATATGATATGTGAATTCTCAACAAATGTTGAATACCAGACTTAGGTCCGATAATTATGAGTTTCTGATTGAACATCATATATGATTGTCTGATATTTGAATGCAGGACTTAGGTCTGATGATTATGAGTTTCTGATTGAATATCATATGTGATTGTCTGATATGGCATAATCAGTATTTGATGCATTTCATAAATGCATGCTCAGATAAAGGCGTTGTGACTTGAGTAGCCAGTATGAAGCACTTCCACGTAGAGCTTTGCTCCGTGATATATGTTCTGCACGTTGGGCTTTGCTCCGTGATATATGTGTGTGCACGTAGAGCCATGCTTCGTGATTCTGTTCCGACTGAGTCCTATAGGCCAGTATTTGTATAAGTATGTGATAGGCACTCAATCACAACAATAAGAACAAATGTGAGTCTCATGCATATAGCATTCTTATAAGATTGAAACTCAATAAATAATTTGCAAAGCTGAAGTGAGTGTAAATTGATATGAACTGTTACTATACGTGGCTACGTGAATTGTGTGATCACATGAGATGCCATGTTATATGAATATCGGGAATAAATATATGATTTGAATGAATATTTGTGATACATGTGATGTGTATGTGTAATACGGTGAAATCATCAATGATGGTTCACTCATTAAGTTGCAAAACTCATCAAAAATTACAATGTGGCTTTTTCAGGTTTTGAGGAATTATTCAGCTAGGCTAAATGGAGTATAGCCACTGAGGTATGATATGGATTAGGGGTCGGGATCAGTTTGCACCTGCACATGTCTTCATTGATTTTTATTTTTGAATTATGTTTAGCAAGAATTGTACAAAGTGTATGTAAACGATTTGGTAATGAAATGATTTTATGGCTTCAAGTGTTTTGTACCTAAAATGGGCCCAAATTTAAGGTTGAATACTAATGTTTGTAAAGATTGTAGTTTGGAATTGGAAATGTTTTTTTTATGACATGGACCCAATTTGATTAGTAATTTCCGCTTGCATGTACCTTGCTTTAAAGAAACAAAAGTTTTGTAATGAATTTTGACTGAATGATTGTTCTAGCATGCCACAATTGCGGGGTACTCAGATATCACCATGGTTGTCGAGTATGTGTCTTGCGAGAGTGGGGTGCTACAAGGTAGGTGGATGTAAAACATCTAAAATAGCAAGATTAGTGGATAATGAAATAGGAAGATCAGGGTCAGGATGAGGATGCATTTAAGGAGATGGAGCCGTGGCACAATGTTGCAAGGTAAAGCAGGAGGTAGAATTTGAAGGAGTCACAGCTACTGTCAACCAAGGGACGGTGGTAAGAGAATTATCTGTATCATAATTGTGTAAAGTGGAAAAGGGAAATGCGGATTCATTGAATTGGACATGACGAGTAAGGTAAATTCGGCCAGAGCTGATGTCAAGACACTTACTCAAAATTACTCAAAATAATTCATTCACCATACTAAAGTTGTACATTGTCCTTAATTAGAAAACATAAATCATATATAACTAATGAAAGTATATAAAGGTGGAGAAGGATGAAAGAAAGTTAAGATCAATAATACTTCTTTAACCCTTGTTGTACATTTTAATATTGAATTAAAATTTAATATTCATTAAGATTTAAATACTTGCATAAAAATAACCAACTAAACACAAGGAAAATTAAAAATGAAAAGAAACAAATAACTAAAATGGAAACAACGAAACAAATAAATGAAACAAAACTAAATGAAAAGATTGGGTTGCCTCTTAATAAATGCTCCTTTAAGAGTCTTTTAGTTAGACTTCCTTCTTTCTTGGCTAGTGATCTTAAAGGGCGCATGTCTCCCTTACTTAATCAAGGTTGCTTCCTAAGTATCATTTTAGACTTTAATCATTCACCTTTAATGTTCATCATCCCAAATGTGAGACCTTAACCACTCTATAAGTGAATACTTCAATTATTATGGATTAAAAATGTAACAATTGGTTTCTAAAACTTATTGAAGGTTAGAATGTTAGACTTTTGAGTGATATCATTTTATAATTTATGAGATGCATTTCATTCACATGCATAACATGAGCATATACACACATGAATATTGATTTAGAAAAAATTGCAAAGATATTATATGCACTCAATTGACATATTTCAGGGTATGAAAGGTTTAAAATGATTATAATATGATTGTATATTGTTTATGTCTTGAATTTTGATTTAATGGATTATATTTAGTAATTTGGAGTTAATTGTTATACTTGGAAGAGTGATGAATTAAAATGTACATTTAATCTAAGAAAAATGTCAAGTGGTAAGACAAGTTGACACATAAAAATTGGGATGACTAACCCTATAAAATGAGTGAAATTTGGCATAGAAAATTAAGTGACTAATGGCAGTAGTGATTGAGTGAAAATGGCCTCGGATTTTGATGACATTTGGCAGCCACATAAGAGGAAATGCGGCTTATCTCCTTGAATGACATGTGTCCTTTTAAAATAAGGACACCTTGTACTAAAAGGCTTAAGCAAATGTAGAGTCACTCATCATTCCTAAAATTTATGCTACATGCTTTCTTCTCCTTTCCTCTTATATATCTGTGTTTTTCCTATGTTTGTGTGCAATTACCACACCAAAATATATGCTTTTACCCTTAAAGATAGTTATAGTACCAAATCATTGTTGTACTTGTCGCTATCTTTTGATCTTTGCTGAAAACTGTTCTACTTCCACCTTGTTCTTAGAATTGTGCTTGCATGTATGGAAGGCTAGGTTAGTTTGACAATTGAGGAGGCAATTGAGCTAATCAAGTAAGTGAAAGACTAATCTCTTATGATATATGTTAATAGAACTTAATCATGATTGAATTGGAGATGGATTGATTGTGATATTGGAATGAAATGAGTGTTGGAAAATGATGCATGACTGATAGTTTATGTTCTGTTTTTGCATGCATGAAAGACAGTAGTTTATTAGTTGCCAAATTAATGATTTTGAGTTGGAATTGGAGATGAATTTGATGACCAAATGAAGTATAATTAAGGTATACTTAAGTTATAATTAATGGACTATTATGAAGGTGTTTTGAATTTGGTATGAAGGTGTTTGAATTTAGAAAATGGAGGGAAATTAGATAGTGCACTTCGGGGCACTCATCCCACGATCGTGGGAAGGTCCCTTATGATCGTGGCCAAAGCTTTGAAATGATAATTTTGGTTTTGTGAATTTGTTGAACCAAATGAGGATAAGTCACTCTGCATTGGTGTGTTTGGACTTGATTAAGGCTTGAAATGAAACTATATTATTGCATGATTAATTGGTTAAGGGTTCGATAAGTTTAAGTTGTTAATTTATGTCATAATTAATAAATGGATTGTCTTGATTTCATTGTATTTAAATCTAGAAATTTTGAGTTGTTAAAAGAATAAAGGTATTCTTATGAATGCAAATATGATCCAAAAGATATGAATAAGGTGTAATAGGTATGAATGAATGAGAATTGGGAAATTATGTAAATGTATATTGCTAGAAAAGGTTGATGAATGCATGATTAATGAATTTAGAGTAATCGAACTTACACAAGGTATAAACCTGAATGCAAAATGGTAATATACAAGCTATAATAATTGAATGGTAAAGACTTGTGAATAAGAATACATACTCAGAAAGGTTAATTGAGCATGTATTGAACATGAAATAAATACATATGCATGATTGTATATTCATGTGATTGAACAAATCAGTGATTGTGAACTATGTATGTATTGCTTGACAATAGACGCACAAGTTGATCGCCAACACCCAGACATTGCCAGATCATCAAGGCAATAACTTTTCTGGAGTGTACTATGAGTTAACCTAAATGTGTAAACTCAATTATATGTGCTTCTATTGAACTGTATGTGTAATGTGAATGTATGAACAATTAAATGATCAATGCCAGACTTAGATCCGAAGAATTTGATATATGACATGAGCACATTGAATGAAAAGTACTAAAAGAATAATATGTGAATGGATGCATCTCATTATATTAAAATGCATGATCAAATAAAGGAGTTGTGATCAGAGTAGTTAATGTGTAAAAAAGAGCTTTAAGCTCAGGATTGTGAACAGAGAGCCATAAGGTCAGATAAAAATGAGCCCAGTATCCACAATGGATACGAGACAATATATTAAATAAGCCTAGTTCCTATGACGAACACAGGACAGTAAATTAGGTGGATAGGTGCTCGATCATAACAAAACAAAATAAGAAAGAAATCACATGTGCATTTGCGTATACAATTATACATGTATCATATGAATGATTTTGATGATTTATTGAATTGATCTAAAATAGTGATACACAAAATTGGTATACGGTACTTGTTGAAATATGACAAAATGTGATGTGGTATTCGATAATGGATTTTGTAATACACTTGCTGAATTGAGTTATGTAATTTATTTTGGTGTTCTGACTTGAGTGAACACATCGATGATGGTTCACTTACTAAGTTCATAAACTCATCAAAATTGCAACTGTTGATTTTCAGGTTCAAACAAGTTATAGCTACTGAGGTTATATAGTAGAAGTCTAGTAGTTGCATTTTGGGGATAAGAATGACTCAAAGGTCTGATCAGCTGATATCGGAGGAGTCCAGTTTAGAATGTTTTCAGTTAGCATCCCATTTCACGTTGAACATTTTGTATTGAGTATTGAACTCTCAAATGTTATGCGATGTATGTACATGGATTATAAATTGTAATGATACAATGTAAGTTTGATGTTTGTGAATGAAATAGGAAGAATTGATCATTTGAAATGCTTGTGATATATGTGATGCCTTTTAGTTAATGTGACTATTTTAACTACCATTTTTGTAAGTATATTCTTGACTATCCATGGATATGTTTGGGTATATGCGCTATGAGAGTGGTATGTTACAAAATAATCTTGATTTTAATTTCCACTAGAATAATCGTATGAAAGAGTTATAGAGTAACACTTGGTTGCTTTTAAATTTCTTTTAACAAGAAGGGTCAGTCATGTCATTGCCTAGTATGCTCCTTATAGATTTGTGCACTCTAATATGCAAACGATCACAACTTTTCAAGATTATTTAATCAGAGCACTCTTTGTTCACATGCATCTTTAAATTAAAATTTAAGAATTTAGTTTCTCAATAAGCTTTATGCTTTACGTCGATAGGTAAACGATATGTCTTCTAAAAAAATTACCTATATGCAGTCATTTTAATAAGTATTTTATAAACTATTTTATAAAATAGAAAATTATATTAATAGACAATACCTGTAAATATCTTTCAAATTTGTATGTCTTATAGGCAACAAATTTCTCAGATACTTTCTCATATGGCACAGACATAGTCTATGTCTTACAGTAAGGAATATTAGTTTAATGGCATTACCTATACACTTGCACTCATTTATAATTATAATGTCAAGTGACTTGTCACACATATGCCTTAACCATGTATAAAAATCCAACATAAATTATCAATCATCTTATTTCCTAATAGTGCACAACTAAGTAATATAAACTACTTGTGATGGTTTACACTAACAAATGGAGCAAATACATTTGGTATTTGTTTATAAGATAAGTGGTATCATATGTGATCACATTACCAATTCCAACATAAGTTGTTGACTCCTCAAATTTGTCTAAAAAATATTCCTCAACCTTCCCTACTCCTTATAATTAATTTTGTAAACGATCCACTATTCTTTCCTTTATTCTAATAAACATTTATACAAGGCTTCCATGTCTCCTTCCATTCTCACTCATCTCAAGATGTTTGTATGATTAAGACAATCATTTGGTAAACATGTTTTATTTTCATAAACACCTGCACTTGTAACAATTCCATACACTCAAGTATAACCTTATTTCACAATTGTTATTTCATTTGTTATGCAACTGACCTTAATAATAAATAAGTGTTATATTTTTAAACTCCTCACTCTTATCTTTCCTTCCTCCCCTTATAGCAATAGAAAACTCCTAATGCATTCCATACATTTGGTACAAATCAATCATCATTTCAAATTTTTAAACTTAATTTTCATCTCAAATATCACCTATGTTTCAATGTTCCCCTCCAGATTATGTGAGGTCATCACATTTAGAGCACTTTCTCATTCTCAATTTTATTACTTATCTCTACTACACCACTACATTATATACCATAACATTATTCAAAAATTACCATTGCATTGAACAAAAACTACCACATGGTTATATAACATATAACACTATATTATACCTAAAAACTACTACACTTACCAAAAATTACTTCACATGTAACACCAACAAACCCCCTAAGAGGATATACAAGTGCCAAACAAAATAGAATTAAACAATCTATAACATTCCAAGTTTTTCAAGAAACTCATGCAAACATATACTACAATTCATTTATTCTTGACAATAGTTAACCTTATACATACTATATAGATATCATAATACATGCTTTAAAAATTTAGATCCAACTATTACAAACTATATACACAAAATACAAAAGGGTCTCATCATAATGAGTACAGCCCAAAAATGAACTGAAAATTTCCAAAATAAGACGTCTTCTTCTTGGCCACTGCGGTTGTCTTTATCTTAATCTTAAAAATTCTTATCAAAATCTACACAGAGGCAAAACCACCGTACTAAGCATATAGCTTGGTAGGGAAAAACTAAACAAGATATAAACTAGTGACTATCTCTAACAATCGTCTAGCATTAACATGTACAGAATCAAATCATATCACAACAATATTTAATTATCCAAATTAAAGAGTAATCCAAATATTATATGTCTCAAAATAGAATATGATTCATCAATATAGAACAAACCATTTAAATATTAAATCATAATGTACAAGTATCATAATAGGATAGAATACTTTCGGATAAAAATATAACTTATATCAATCAGGATAAGCCTTGTGTCAAATCAAAACTTATCTTGTGTCATAACAGAACTTAAAATCTCAAAATAGAATAACATTATGTCAGATTAGAACATAACTTGTAACATATTAGACTTATTTGTGTAAGAACAGAATTTAGCTTGCATCAGAGCGGATCATATATTAGAACACAAACATATTAGCTTGCTAGTCCTTTTTACAGAAGTGGGTAATAGGACCAGAATAAAAGATACCATGATTGGTATCACAAAATAGAAGAGACTTATGTCTCAAAATCAGGGGACACTATAGTGTCGATAATTAGGAGACACCATAGTGTCAATAATCAGGGGACACTGTAGTGTCAATAATCAGGGATACCTTAGTGTTAAGTTACGGGAGCAATAGCAAACCCTTTTGGGCATACCTATTTACCCACAACTAGGACTTGTCAGTTTTAAAATGAAACATTTTACATGTTAGAGTCACTTGACAATGAAATAATGCATAAGTATGAATTTATCTTCCTATGCTCAAACTGAATATATTTATTCACAATTGAACAAACTCATTATGCCTTGTGAATTTAAGCATTTGCATCAATATACCAATGAGACATTACGTAATTACATTTTACATGTACTCATCTAAGTTCCCAATTCATAAACATTCAAGACTAACACATCACTTATATCATTTAAATCACATTAGTGATCATAAGTATCCTTCATTTCTTTAATAACTTATAAATTCCAAATTAGATACTTATAATTAAAATAACCCATCCATAAGTTATTGCCTCAATTGAAAATCCAAAATCTATTCAACCTTTAACCAATTAATCTAATCTCAAACTAGGTTCCTTACTAATCAACTTTAATTATACCAATGTAAGGTATATTATCCTACTATGGTTCAACAATTACATAAAACAAAGATTACCATGTTAAGGCCTTGCCTACGATTATGGGGTACATTCCCATGATCGTGACAGAAACTAATGCATCTGCCCATGATCATAGGATGAGTGCCATGATCGTAGACTACCTATTTTCCTGGGAATCCAAATCCAAACATCTTCTTCCAAACTTCAAAACACCAACATAACAATCCCTAAATCATGCTTCAAGTATACCTCAATTATATACCAACTCCTCATTAATTTCATATCTAATTTCAACTCAAGATTACTCATTTGGAAACTCACAAGTCATTGTCTTTCATACAATAAAATCCATAGCAAAATCCATCAAGCAAGCATCATGTTCTAGACCTTATTATATCATCAATTCCATATATATTCCATTCCAATTCAAGTAACATAGAATTCATGTTACAACATGCCATCAAGTTAGAATTCCCTTACCTAATTAACTTTAAGTTCCTTCTTCAAAGAACCAACCAAACCATCTCTTCATGCAACCAATACACGTCTAAAAACTAGGTAGGTGTAGGATGGTCTTCACACCTAAAAGAAAACAATATAGAAGATAACTTAAGGTAGCTTCTTGATGTAGTATATGGCAATGAGTTTAATATGATAATACATCAAAATTGAAGTAAAATTCAGAGGAAGAAGAGGGGATGATTTTGGTGGACAGAAGCAAAAATGAGGCCCATAGAAACTTCCTTGTAAGAGCTTAGCACCTAAGCTGCTAGATGTCTCAATTATGCATTGGCACATGTCATCAATGCATGACTCCCATTTGTTCTCCATTTTAGGCTGCTAATTGTCACAATTCAATTAGGTCACTTATCCCTTAATCAATGCTGCCACTTGTCATTCAATTATATTGCCATTTGTTAATGCCTTAGCTATGCCAAATGCCATTCAATTTTCATGTACCAACTTATTTTGCCATTTGACATTTTCCTAGTCTAAATGTACATTTTTAATACCTCAATTCTCTAATGGTAGCAATTAATTTCAACTCACTAAGTATGATCCATTAAACTAGAAATTAAAGATATATACAATTCACATTCAATTCATATCACAATTTTAACACCTATCTCATTTATTTTCATGGACATATATCATTCCAACTAAGGTGTAATTTGGGGCCTTGCGATTCTCTCCCTTTTAAAAGAGTTTTATCCTCGAAATTTATACCTAATGAAAATAGTTAAGGATACTGGGCTCTTATTGTCGATTGTAGCTCCCATTTTGCTTCCTTAAGTCCATAGTGTTTGCAGAGTACTTTCACCAGAGGTATTTGCTTATTTATAAATTTTTGGACTTCTCTGGCTAAGATAAATACAGTCCCTTCCTCATAAGAAAAATACAATTGGACTTGAATTTCTTATACAAGAATCTTATGTGTATCATCAGACTGAATTCTTCTCAATATGGAAACATGAAACACATCATGCAACTTGGCCAATTCTTCAGAAAGAGCTAATTGATAAGCTACTGGTTCGATCCTCTTAAGAATCCTATAAGGACCGATATATCGTACTCTGCGCTTACCTTTCTTCCCAAACTGAAGTATATGTTTCTATGGTGATTGTTGGCGCACGAGTCTTGTTACCTATTTCGAGGCTTTGATTTCCCTAAAAAAATTCATACTTTGGACATTTTTCAGCATCATTGTTGGCGGGTTCGCCGTGGCGGAAGTCTGGCTTCATCACGACGAAGTCTCCTCTCTTGCAGTTCGCCGAGGCAAAGTGCCAAGCTCCAGCGCTCATACCCTTCAGGAAAGGTTCATTGTGGCATACTCTGAGCCTCGCCACAGTGAAACCCTCGAACAGGACCCAAACTGTTGGGACTCGATCCGGAGACCGGCGCTCCAACCCGAAAACGGGAGACGGAACGAATAAAAGGATTGATTACAAGGAGGCGGAACGAATAAAACGGAAGCCAAACGAAACAAATCACAATCACAAAGCGAAACAAATCATTAACGAATCGAAAGCCAACTTGGAAACAAAGCATACAACCAAAGTCAAATCGAATTGGCTCGAAAACAACCAAACAAACGATCACGAATCACAAATCGAATCGAAGCATTCGAACTGAAACACAAGTACCGACATCCGTGAACAAAATCTTAGAAATCACTGTCGCGTTGGAAACCTTAAGACAT
>JANZLF010000006.1:6402913-6425184 GCA_026546835.1 Erythroxylum foetidum | reverse complement strand
TTTGTTGAGATATGAAAATGTAATTCAAGTATTTAGTTATTTTGTGTAATTTTTGAAAGAGAACCAAACAAAATTTTAGGTAATTCGGGCTTTATCCGAACAAAATTTTGGGTAATTCGGGCCGGGTAAGTTCGGGTAATGAAATTTCGGGTTCGGGCTGGATAAGATGAAAAACATTTCAGGTAATTCGAGCTGGGCCCGAACAGTAAAAATTGGGCCCGAATTATCCGAATGCTCACCCCTACTTGTGTCAAATCAGAACTTATCTTGTTTCATAACAGAACTCAAAATCTTAGAACAGGATATCATTATGTCAGATTAGAACATAACTTGTAATAGATTAGACTTATTTGTGTGAAAACAAAATTTAGCTTGCATCAAAGTGGATCATATATCAAAACACAAACATATTAGCCTAATAGTCCTTTTTATAGAAGTGGGTAACGAGACCAGAACAGAAGATACCATGATTGGTATCACAGAACATAACAGACTTATATCTCAAAATCAGGGGACATCATAATGTCAACAATTAGGAGACATTGTAGTGTCAACAATCAGGGAACACTATAGTGTCAATAATCAAGGAACAACTTAGTGTCAAGTTACAGGAGTAGTTGCAGACTCTTCTAGGCATGCCTAGTTACCCACAACTAGGATTTGACAGCTTTAAAATGAAGCATTTTACATTTCAGAATCACTTGATAACGAAATAATGCATAAGTATGAATTTATCTTCTTATGCTCAAACTGAATATATTTATTCACACTTGAACAAACTCATTATGCCTTGTGAATTTAAGCATTTGCATCAATATTTCAATAAGACATTAAGTAATTACATTTTGCATGTACTCACCTAAGTTCCTAATGCACAAACATTCATAACTAACACATCACTTATATCATTTAAATCACATTTGTGATCATGAGTATACTTCAGTTCATTAATAACTTATAAATTCCAAGTTAGATATTTGTAATTAAAATAACCCCTTCCATAAGTTATTACCTCAATTGAAAATCCAAAACCTATTCAACCTTTAACCAATTAATCTAATCTCAAACTAGGTTCATTACAAACCCTAATTAACTTCAATTATACCAATGTAAGGTATATTATCCTACTATGGTTCAACAATTACAAAAAAACAAAGATTGCCATGTTAAGGCACCCCACGATCATGACAGAGCTAATGCATCTGCCCACGATCATAGGATGACTACCACGATCGTGGATTGCCTATTTTCCTATGAATTCCAGATCTAAACATCTTCTTCGAAATTTCAAAACACCAACATGACAATCCCTAAATCATTCTTCAAGTATACCTCAATTATATACCAACTCCTCATCAATTTCATATCCAATTTCAACTCAAAATTACTCATTTGGCAACTCACAAGCCATTGTCTTTCATGCAATAAAATCCATAGCAAAGTATATCAAACAAGTATCATGTTCTAGACCTTATTACATCATCAATTCCACACATATTCCATTCTAATTCAAGTAATATAGAATTCATGTTACAACATGCCATCAAGTTAGAATTCCCTTACCTAATTAACTTCAAGTTCCTTCTTCAAAGAACCAACCAAACCAACCCTTCATGCAACCAATACATTTCCAAAATCTAGGTAGGTGTAGGATGATCTTAACACCCAAAAGACAACAACATAGAAGATAGCTTGAGGTAGCTACTTGATGCAGTATATGACAAGGAGTCTAGTGTGATAATACATCAAAATTAAAGTAAAATTCAGAGCAAGAAGAGGGGATAATTTTGGAGGACAGAAGCAAAAATGAGGGCTATAGAAACTTCCCTGTAAGAGCTTAACACCTAAGCTGCTAGGTGTCTCAATTATGCATTGGCACATGTCATCAATGCATGACTCCCATTTGTTCTCCAATTTAGACTGCCAATTGTCACAATTCAATTAGGCCACTTATCCCTTAATCAATGCTGCCACATGTCATTAAATTATACTGTCATTTGTCAATGCCTTAGTTTTGCCAAATGTCACTCAATTTCATGTACCAACTTATCTTGCCATTGAATATTTTCTTAGTCCAAATGTACATTTTAATACGTCAATTCTCTAATAGTAACAATTAACTCCAAGTCACTAAGTATTATCCATTAAAGCAGAAATTCAAGACATATACAATTCACATTCAATTCATATCACAATTTTAACACCTATCATATTTATTTTCATGGACATGTATCATTCCAAGTAAGGTGTAATTTGGAGCCTTACATCACACCAATTAGAAAAATGTCTATTTTGATATTAGTTATTTCATATGCACACTAAAGGTTCTTTCTTGTTCTTTTTTGAATTCTTCTTCCTTCTTAACTAGCTAACTTTCACTCTAAACAAATAACAATTAAATTGGAACTTATAACGAATAAATTAAAACAAAAGCACCAAAAAATTTACATCTTGTATCTCATAACAACATTCTCATTTATAATTCTTATAAATGTGTATGCATCTCTGGATACTTTGAAGAGAAAAGTTATTACAATTAATGCAAGCATTCAGTCAATTTAACTTTTCGATTCAATTTTAAATTTTTAATTCAATTTACTTTAATAACTTTTTTTGTTAAAAATTGATTAATTTATTAATTATCAATCAATTTTTATTAATTAATAAGTTTTTTATACACTAAAATAAATCAATTAATTTTTATTTAACAATATCTTTTTTAATCAAACTTCAAATTTTTCAATGAGCAAAGACAATATCTTTCAATCATATTTCAAATTTTTTTAATTTTATTCAATCTTTAATTAATTTTACGACAATCTAATACCGATTTAATCTTTTAAATCTTAAATTTCTTGTCTTACTGGTTTAACTTTTGGTCTGATTATTAAAACCTTACAAATGAGACAATAATATTTTCCAAAATTATGTTAGAGGTTGATATTATAAACTCTATAATGGTTTGGAAATTGAACATCTTTATTTATGAAGCACTTCTGTTTATATACATGTATATTAGTGTATTTGAATACAAAACAGTATCTTATCTAATATCCTATCTTATCTAATCTCCTATGTATATTGGATGAGGATCTGTAGACATTTTAAACTTATGTTGTAATCTCAATCTTCATTTAGGTTGGACTTGGGCTTGCAACATAACCCGTATGTGATGGATCCATATTAGATATAAGGTGACGACGCCAAACTTCAAAGAAATAATGAACAATACTATTGTGATGTGATAGGAAACTCAAGACAAGACCTTCCAATTTTCATTATAAGAGATTGGTATTTTTTTGTCTTTAATATATGTGTCTTTAATCATATTAACTATAATTTTTATTAAGTAATTCTAAAATAATAAAACAAATAATTAATTTTTTAATATTATTTCATCTTACATGATAAATGATGGTCACTAACTATCATTAATTACCTGTAAGAAATTACTTTCCTAGCGATAAACATATTCTAGTTTTCGAGGGTAAGCACGTGTAACATACCTTGATAATAAACGATGCACGTTGTCTACAAGATATCTTTGGTCGATGAACCATATCCGGCTAGTGATACAATATATGGAATATCTCCTCATTATTGGTTGGTTGTGATTCCTCATCGATTCCTTGGTGCTTATGCTTAACTGAGGACTACCTCCGCGTGATTTTCACCTGTCGAGCATCCCAATGCATGTTTAAAGATAAATGAAGCGATAGGAAAGAGCAAGGACGCAACATGCATGGTGGACACACCTTTCAAGTATCACGATAAGGTGTAGTAACTCTTAACTCGTCTTGAAATAGCTGGTTTACCTTAAATGTTGACAGATAACGGAGACAAAAATAGCGTCTAATCACATAAATCGGTTTTCTAAACGTGGAGAACCTTTTCTTTTTCTTTCTTTTTTATTTTTAACCTCATGCAAATCTCTAGCACTCATCACTGTTCTTCTGTAACCTGTGGAATCAAAGTACGCAGTGGAATACCAGCAATGCACAAGCACACAACCCATTACATGTACGACGACAGAAAAGCAATAACTTTTGCTAAAAGCAGAAAAACCAAACATCTGTACAGTGATGTGAACTAGTCTGCACGTAAATGGACTTGACCTTTTCTAGGAGAACGTGAGTGTTTTCTATTTTATCAATTTCATAAGGCTCATGACTTTGTTACTTTCCCTCATTTGAGCAGTAGGCCAGCAGCCCTTATGACCTGAGAGCAGTCATGTGCACTAAAGATCAAATCATGGATGTAGCTTTCTTTACCCCCCACAAAAGTTGGAAAATTGTCTATATCCAAGCCACCCACCCACTGTTGGCCCAAAGTGTCTGCCACCATTGTAGTGAGACTCGATAGTACCACTCATCTATTCTACCCTACAGCAGAAAGATGCACACCAACCCAGGGCACAACGATTTCATCGTGCTTTCTTATCCTTTTTTTCTTAGCATTTCGTAGAGCCCATTTATCAGACTGTTATAAGCTTGAGTAAAGAAAAAAAAAAGAGTTTAATTTGTCTATTTTTATTTTTATGAATATTAAAAATAGATATTTATAAAAACTAAAAAGAAATAAATTAAAAATTCTTTTGTTGCTCTTTATAGGAATGGTAAGAGTGGACTCTGGACTAGTAGTTTGTCTGTCCTTGCTGCCATTCTTGGATATCTACACCTCATTTTCCAGCAAAAACTAGCACTTCTTTTGGTTAAAAAAAGGAAGCTATTTCTGAATAAACAATAAGCATAATGTGTGTTCAAGCCTCCACTATTTAGAACAGACGATGACGTATTCTTCTATATTATTCAATTTTCAACTTGATAAAAATAATAATTGTTGTAACTAGGAACTATAAGAGGTATCACCCACTAAAATACAAGAAAGTTGGAGTTAAAAATGTGTCAATTTGACGACGTTGGCTTTTATTTGTCTACATCATATACCGACCTGATCCTTTCACACCTAATTGACAGCCTATTCTCGTGCCTGTAAAGTTTTGAACATGTAATTTATTGTTAGAAAGAAAGTGATTGTATTTACTGTATAGGAAACCAACCTGTTTTTTTTTTTTTCCTTAATTCTCTTTGCAGTTGTGAAGAATGAAGTGGACTTGCCAACCTCCAAGGAAGTAGTTCCAAAGAAAGTTGTCATCAAATATGTTAAAAAATGTCCTTGACCTAAAAGCATAAGGAGAATATGGACGAAATGTCATCACAAACTTTAGTAAAAGGAGAAACAGAAGAAGAGGAAGCATTGGCTGGACTTGGAGACAAACCTCCATGAATTATAAAAACAAAGGTAGTGTAGGGAATAGTATTGTACAATTGAAAGTGATGAGAAGAGGGACAAGCTAGTGAAGATGTGAAAGATACAACGACGATTAATTACATGCCATTGAATCAAAGCACCTCTCCTCCATCCATCCTTATATCAACTGTTCGTGTTTATTCTAGATTCATTATTCATACCTGTAACACGGATCTTTTAACTGCTATTCAGGTTTTTAAGTTAATATGCGCCTGGACAGATATTTGCGGTTCTGTCAAGCAAATCCTACCCAAAATATCGACTTGCGTGGATGCTAATCATGGACAGACTTGGTCCTGCCAGGTTAAATCATTGCAGTTTAGTCTAATGTACTTTGAAGTTGACGGACAGCTAAACAACTTTAAATATTTGGGATACAGATTGCAATAAGAATTAATCATTTAAGTCTCTGTCACGCGATGCAGATTCAGTGAAGTTCTTAACTCTGTTAATTATTTGCTAATACTAGAAAGCCTATGGAATAATTACGATATTATAACTTAAAAAGTATAATTACTTGTCTTTTGTTAATATAAATAACTTAGAGCCAATATAGATGATTCCAGAATTTCAACACGCCATTTTTTTTTTTTTACAGAAGCAATGCTTATCCAATTGGAACGATATTATTTTGTTCTCAATATTTAGTCACTAATCGTTTGCAAATTGATGTGTAGTAGCAAGGGTTTCATACCTTGTATTTGTTTTGTTGGCGGCTGACTGCGCAGCGATCAAGCGTATGAATCCTCCGATGATTAGATGACGTGTAGTCCACGTCCACCGCCACGTGGATGCTCCTACGTAAGGTGTTTTCTAAATATATTTTTCTCATTAAGTAATAATTCCTATCAAATAACGAATAACAATTAAAATGGCCAATCACCTTCACAACAACGCGCCTATAAATTCAGGACGCGTTTCCTATTTCTCTCTCTCTGCTTCTGGTCTTTGCAATCTCTGTGTATCTCGTTTCAGCACAAACATTTCTTCATCTGTATATCTCTTCTTCTGCCAAGGCCTCAATTATCTCGCAACACATACGCATCACTACTGCTTGCATTCTTCGGTCTGATTGTTGGCCTTTGGAGATTTGCGGCTATGAGGCTGCAAGACGAAACTGTTGCGTTTAAGATGGGAGGCGTTGATGCAAAACCAGAAGACGATGTGGTGGAAGAGGTCCCGTCGTCTATCCAGAGAAATCTCGTCGTTGTCGGTTACGCACTTACGTCTAAGAAAATCAAGAGCTTTTTGAAGCCGAAGCTCGAAGGTTTAGCTAGGTATTAACTGATGTTTCCGTCGTCGTTTTCTGTTGATATTTTTTTGTGAGTTCTTCTTTTGATGTGTACTACCCGGGTGGAATGGGATATTCTTGGGATTTTTTTAGGTCGCTTTCTTTCGTTCAGTGGTGCACATGGTGATGTTTATGAAAATTAAATCTCTGATGGAAACTTCTCAATTAGGGTATATTTATCTCAGATAGTCTCATTTAACCATTTGTTAATCCTGTATTGTGGGTGTAATATGGTAGATTGGCCTTTTTTACGCTATTGCTTTATGTTGCCTTTTCAGTGGTTTAATAGTTATGTTGGTAAGAATTTTTTTGTAGGTAGTTGACTTTTCATGTATATATTTGTTACCGTTTGCTGTGGGTGCAGGAATAAAGGGATCTTATTTGTTGCGATTGATCAGAATAGGCCCCTTTCAGATCAAGGCCCTTTTGACATTGTGTTGCATAAGGTTCGGCCTCGGCTTTGTATTCAGATTCCCTTTTACATTTTCTTTTTCCGTACTCAACTCCTAACAGATTCACTGAGAATCAGTTATCTGTTTGTTTCCCCCCTCTCGTATTGTTTTTTTAGTTATTCTGCTAAAAAGAGGAAAAGAGCATGGATCAATTGCTACACTTGTATGTTTAGCTATTGCCTCCTACATCTATACATGACAACTGACGCTTTTTAATTTCCAAATTTTTTTTATCTCTATTGCAGCTAACTGGAAGGGAGTGGCGGCAGATTCTTGAGGTAACTATTGCTATTTTTGCTACTCAAATCATTGGTGAACATGCATGATGCTGTGTTTGTTGCATCTCATACTTTCGGTGTGTCATCCGTCAAGGTAAAGGATTCAAAATGCATGGGTCTTATTCGTGTTTGATAAAAGGTGCATAATCCTTGCTCTTTCCTCCATCATGAATCCTGACCTGATCGTTGAGGTGAAGGCCAGCATCTGTGGACTATTCTACTTCCATGACCATCTAACTGGTTCCTTAGGTTTCCTGAACATCGTCTGCAGAGAAACATTTCGACTATGATGGGCCCATGCATCATTAATTGATCTTTCATGGTTCAATTAGTTTGAAAACTAAGGGTGTTAGTTAACAGTGGCTGTTTGCGAGACAGTGATAATAAGTTTTCTACCTATAACGCTTTGTGGATTCTTTGATCTAATACGGTATCGTGTGGCTTGGAATTCTCTTGGTTGAAATTGAAAATTCGAATTTTTTGTTTGTTGGATGTGTACTTCAAGTCAAAGCCAAGTGCTTACTTGATCTCATAGTACACAAGTTATTCAACTCTTCTATACTTTGTGTATGTATTGGCGATTAGGTCCATTTGCAGTGGGAAGTCGAACTTTCATTGTTGTTGCTTCTTCTATATTGTTCCTTTTATAATTCCTATATTGAACTTGCAGATATCCAAACTAGAAATGGCAAATAAATAGTTGGAAATGATAGGCATGAACATTTGGGCCTAGATATCAAAGGAGTAACTTGATTATCCAGATCTTGAACTCTCTAGTGCTATTGTTTACTTGCTGTTGCTAATGATGCATGCATAGTGATCTTGTCTAATTGTCATTTGGCATTACAGTTCTTGCTATTTGTGCTGCCTGAGTTGAGATTCTGTATATCCATCAGGTTCCTTTTTTGTTTTCCTTGCCTTTCCAATATGAAAATTGTTTTTTAGATACTTGATACTTCTGTTTGTTTTACTGTAACTATAGGATTACCGGAGGACACATCCAGATGTCACTGTTCTTGATCCACCAGATGCCATACAACATTTGCACAATCGTCAATCCATGCTCCAGTGTGTTGCTGATATGAATTTGTCTGATTCTTATGGTAATTATTATGCTCCTGATGTGGAATTTTGATGTCAGTTTGTTATTATAGATTTCACTGTTTATTCATTGAAGGTGAATCTGCATTTATGATATTATATTGCAGGAAAAGTTGGTGTTCCTCGTCAATTGGTTATTAAGAAGGATGCGTCATCCATCCCTAATGCGGTCACCAAAGCTGGTTTGATGCTACCACTGGGTATGATTATTGCACTTTTTTGTCTCTTATTATTACCCTGTATGTTTCAGTGTAGATTGAACATCACTATCTGGAAACTGATTTTTAATAGACATATTAGGAGGGTTCTATGTTCTTTGCAATTGGTCATAACATCTCTTATGCATACTAAGTCGCCCACTTGTTTCAGTTGCAAAGCCACTGGTTGCTGATGGAAGTGCAAAATCTCATGAATTATCTCTTGCTTTTGATCGACACTCACTGCAAAAACTTGAACCTCCACTTGTTCTACAGGAGTTCGTTAACCATGGTATGAAGTTAATAATTTTACTTTTTCCTTCCATCTTCTTGTGTACCGTAATTGTGATGTTAATTCATAAATGCTGTTACTTTTGGGATCTAGGAGGTGTTATGTTCAAGGTTTATATTGTTGGGGATGCTATAAAGGTTGTCAGACGGTTCTCTTTGCCGGATGTCTGCAAGCGGGAGCTTGCCAGCAACACTGGTGTTTTACGTTTTCCAAGGGTTTCTTGTGCTGCAGCTTCTGCAGATGATGCTGATTTGGATCCTCGTGTTGCTGGTCAGTTGTCCCCTGAGTCTTTTATTGTTAAGTTGTGCCTATATAGTATAGCTTTCTTTGAACACACAGCTTAGGTTACGTGGTATGAGCTTACATTCTTCTTATAGATCTAGGATTCAAGTAGTCATCAACTGTTAGCTTGGGTACCATGGGGTATGTTGTGATCTATTGAGTTCTTGTGGCCATACCCAGAGCTTAAGCAGTTTGTATGGTAAGACATGCATTTACTGCTACAAGCATATTAATAGATCCTTAAAGCACCAAAAGATATTTCTATTTCCAGCTTTGTCTATGTAATTGTTAGATAAGGTGGTGCCATAACTCTATCAAGGCTTTAGAATGTACAAGTCTTTCTAAGCGTCTCTTTTCATGCAGAGCTTCCCCCACGACCTTTGCTTGAGAAAGTGGCAAAGGAGCTTCGTCGCCGACTGGTAGTTTTCCTTACATTGACTGTTGATCTGCTTGCAGTATATATTGCGAGGCCTTTGTTTCCTTGACATCTTACTTATTGTCTGCCTCTTTGTAGGGCCTCCGGTTGTTCAACTTGGATATCATCCGTGAGTATGGGCAAGGAGATCAGTATTACGTCATTGATATCAACTACTTCCCAGGCAAGTGATGCTGTATACGTTTTCATCATTTGTTCTTCAAATTCAAGATGTCATTCTCTGTTTCTTAGCTCCTGTTCGAAGCCTTATAGGTGTTTGTTTTTCACGGTCTATGACTGATTTATTTAATTGGCGCTATCTTATAAAGTGCAGGTTACGGGAAAATGCCAGAATATGAGCATATATTTACAGATTTTCTGTTGAACCTGGTGCAGAGTCGATACAAGAAAAGATCTGTGTAGTTGATGTTGGCAGCATGTCGAATGCAAATAAAGAAAAGTACCATATTAGCAGCCTCATGATAACCTCAATGGGTATGTGAGTGATGATAGCTCGTTTGCTCTTTGTTTACGACGTAGTATTATAATTCCTACTTGTAGCTGGAGGTAGTCACATGCAAAGCGCAAGGAGCAACCTCTCAGCTTCTGTAATTTACTTGCATGCTGGCAGGATACAGGCCTGCTAGTGAAAAATCTAACGTTCTTAAAGCTCCTAAACATATTGGCGTTGGTGTGGTGCTCCTGGGGCAATAATGTTCCCTTGGCCACATTGACCTGTAGATTCTGCATAAGGTATTAAGGTTAGGAACCGTTGCTAGTCGCGGAGTGCTCATAGTGCCTCGCACAGTTCTGCTGGATTTGCTCAGTTTTGCATTTTTGTCTTGTTGGAAGGTGCCATTCAGATCTCCAATGTCTGGCCTGTACAGATGTTTGTCGTTGGTCGTATCCGCCTCCTAACTTGTATTGCGCAGCTGTAGAATAATACATCTTAGGTTTCCTGTACATTGAGCTGCCCGCCATTGTAGATTCTCTTTCTATGGGATTAGAAATTGATGTTCTTTCCCTCGTAAGAACTAATATGTTAATTTATCTGCTCGGTTCCAAGGGTCTTTTTCTGCTGAAAGTGATGTGGCTACGTCTTCCAAGCCTAGCAAGTGGTCACGGGTGTTTCTTGAATGTTTAACATGTTCTGATACGCATCCGGCGATTGAGAGAGTTTAAATTATGCAGTTTGAGCAAGAAAAATCGAAAATGGAAATAACATTAGTCTTTTTTTTTTTTCCCCTTTCATCAGGAAAAGGGGTTCAAAAAAAGTGACCAGTTAGGACTTGCGAGAAGAGACGAGAACTTTCAACTCATAGGATCAATGGTAGTTAAGCAGCTGGTTAGTGGATTCCTAATTAAGGCGTAGAATTCCTCAGACCACCTTCCTCGTCAACCAGTTTCGAGCCTTGCACTTAAATATTGTTTGGAAGAATAAATATTATCTTGTTTGAAACTAAAAATATTAGAGTGGTTTGCACTCGTTGTGAAGTTTCCAGTTTCGATTATAATCTGAAAGCCCTTCGGGTATCTATTCAAATTATCATTGCTTTTGCCGTTAGAAGATCGTATGGCCCAGAAGTACTAAACAACCCTGGTGAATAATTAGGTGGGATTGACATTTCTTTAAGACGAGTGTATGAAGTCCAGGGGATTTACGTGTCCCTACAGGATTGAACATTACAATCGTAGAGTTTACAGGATAAATATATCTGTTACTCTTTTTCGTTCTATTGCTTTGCTCCAGGTGATTGGTATTATAAAACTAATCTACAAGGGATTGGACCTCAAGCTTGAAGCTTGCTTGATTGTGAATATTCCAATTTATACACCAATAATTTCGGCGTCACAGTTCTTTTGCCAATGGAAGTTTGGAAACTGCGGGGTAAGAGAGCGCTTAAAGATATGTGATGAGCTCCACGCTCCCCTCTCTTTTGTCTTTCTTCCGTACTCCGCAACTATTGAGCCTTGTCACCTTTCTTTAAAGATAAGATTTCACTCCACATCTCTAATACAAAATGGAGATGCTTATCCCGAGTTACATAATTATTCACTTCATTCAGTATCAAGATAACCTTGATTTGAGTGAATAACGAACTCACAAAATTTGATTTGATGGAATTTGTTCGGCTCTATTTTTGCACCTCACTTTTTTTCATTATAGCATCAATTTTTGGAGCATAGCAGCCCCTTTTATACATGCACTAAACAGTATATAATAATTTTGACATCTATTTTACATCACATATCTTTGACAACTATTTTACCTTAATTTGACAACTAGCAAAGCATACGACAACTAATGACAACAGTTTTCCACTAACATATTTTCTTCGTGATCAAGTGTTGGACAAAATAACCTTAATCTCCGTCAACCTACTTAAGCTTGGTTTGATCATTCTAAGTTTCTTTTTGTGTTTGTAGAATAATTCAACTTTGAGTGGCTTTATAAACTTTTATCAATGAAAGGGCCACAACATGTTGTCTCTTAGGTGACGAAGAAAACGCTACCAATCTAATTTCCAATTTTTTGTGCCACCAACCCAATCACCATTATATTCAACTAGCTCCACATTATTATCATTTGAATAGAAAATTCCATCATCTAATGTACCATTGTTGTACCTAAGAATTCTTTTTAGAGCTTTCCAATGAGATTATCATGGTGTTTCCATGAATCTACTCACAATTCCTAGTCGATAAATAATATCCAATCTTGTTGTCATTAAATACCTTCAACTTCAAATAAGTCTTATAAAGTTTATGGCATCTACCAATTCTCCACTACCATCTTTGTAAAGCTTCATTCTTTCTTCAAATGGAATCAATATCAGTTTGTATGCTTCCATCTTGAATTTATTTAAAATATCTTGAGCATATTTCTTTATAAAAATAAACATCACTTGATTTGTTTGTTTTACTTTAATATTAAGAAAGTAAGACATCAAACCTAAATCTATCCTCTCAAACTAAGAAATCATAGTCTCCCTGAACTTTATTAGCAAATTAAGATTATTTCCAGTGAAGTTAAGATAATACATTGATAAGCAATCAATCATAATAACTCTATCCTCGTAGGTTTTCTTATATAAGGCATGCTTATAAAAACATCTTTGGAAACAGTTAGCCAAAAAATGAGTCAATACAAGTATAACATGGTGGTGGCACTTGTTTCAATCCATACAGAGCCTTATTTAATCTATAAACTTTACCTTCATTCCCTTGTTTTACATAACCTAATAGTTATTCAATGTAAACTTCCTCTTCAAGAACTCTATTTAAGAAAGTTGACTTGACATCATTTGAAAAATTTCTAACTTCTTTGAGTAGCTATAGAAATAATCATCTTAACAGTATGCAATCTAGCAACTAGAGCAAATACGTCTAAGTAACCAACTCAAGGTTTTTGTTTGTATCCTTTTTCAACCAACCTTGCTTTATACCTTTCAACATCTCCATTAGGTTTGTATTTTGTTTTGTAAACCTAATTGACTCCAATACTTCTTTCCTATTGGAATATTTGTTATCTCCTAGGTTTTTCTCTTCCCATTGACATGAATTTCTTCATCAATAGCTCAAATCCATCTATGATCTTTTGTTGCTTCTTCAAATATTACTGAATCTCCATCTGCAAAGAAAGCACAATAAGCAACTTCTTCTTCATCAATATTATCTGGATCTGTATCCTTTTCAATTTATAATCCTTCAAATGAGTTTGAATTATGTAGTCTCATTATGGATATCTTTGTACTTCTGTACAATCTATAGGAGGAGGAATCTAATTATTAGAGTCTCCAGGTTCTCCATTTGTTAGTAGTTTATAATCTTGGCTATATATCACAGACACTAATCATAAAATTTATTGCTTCTTTGACCGATCCCAGATTCCATCTTTCTAAAATGTAACATCCATGCTAATAATTAATTGTTTAGTTATTAGATTGTGTAACTTACAGCCTTTTATTACATGACTATATCCCATAATGATTCACTTTTCTACTTTGCCATATAACTTCTTTCTTAACTCATCAGCTACATGAGCATAAACTATACACCTAAATGCCTTCAAGTGGCTTAGCTCTAGTTTTTCTGCACTCTAACCTTCTTCAAAAGTTTTATCATGAACGCTTTTAACTAGACATCAATTCAAGATATGAACATCACAATTTACTACCTTTGGTTAGAAACTCTATGGCAATTTCTTTCTAAACAAAATGCTCCTAATTATATCCGTTATCGATATGTTCTTTCTCTTTATAGTTCTATTTTACTGAGTATATCTTATTATTAGTTGATGTAAGCTCCCATTCTTTCCTGTAAAATCATCACACATAATATATTCAATCCTATGATCTGTTCTCGAAAATTTCACCATATAGTCACTTTGTTTATGAACATATGATATAAAATTCTTCATTGTGAAACATTTTTCGAGTTTTTGCTTTAAGGAATAAATGCAAGTTTCCCTGCTCTAATCATCAATAAAGATAATAAAATATCTATTACCTCCTAAAGAAGGAACTTCCACATAACACAAATCCAAGTGCGTAATCTCTAACAATTTTTTTAGCTCTTTATGAACATGCTTTAGGAAATGGATCCCGATTTTTCTTTCTAATTAAGTAAGCTTCATATAATGAGGAACCTTAAGATTTTACAAGCCAGACACCCACTTTTTATTTGATAGAAACTTGATGCTTTTAAAACTGAAGTGTCCAAGAGGCATATGCCAAAGCCAATTATCATCCACATTCATCTTATTACAACATAACCCAAAATCACAATTAATGTTGAATGGAAATAGTCAATTTTTTGACATATTCATTTTTTCTATCAAAACCTTATTCTTATTATTGATAATACACCATTGCTTGTTAAACTACAAGGCATAACCTTTCTCTACCAGTTATCCCACACTTAGAAGATTCTGGAAAGTACCTAGAGCATAAAACACATCAAAAATATAATTTAACGATCCATCTTTTAAATAAATACTAATATTTTTTTCCTAATACTAACATTAATGAATTATCTCTGAGCTTTATAGTTATTCAAAACTTCTTATTTAAGTTGAAAAACTATTCCTTTTTTCCACTTAGATGATTTTTGCAACCTTCATATAATAATCACTCAGTATTTTTATCATTTATAGCAGCATGACTGGTCATCAACATAGTCTCTGAATCATTTTCTTTCTCTGTTAACTTAGTATGATTATATCTTTTATTTGAAGCTTTGGCATGACATTTTTTGCTATAGTGGTCATACCTTTAACATTTTTGACACCAGATATGTGACTTGCACTTAAACTGATAATGACCAAAATTTTTACACTTGTAACTTTGATCACTATATTTTCCTTTTCCCAAGTCACCTCTTTTATCTCCTTGTGCCCTTCTAAAATTATTTCCTCCTTTCTACTTAAAATCCTGACTCTTCTCTTTATTGTTTTTTGCTTTGTATTTTCCAACTTTGATTAAGCTTTTGATGCCCAATCTGTGACGATCGAATAACCCTCTGAGAGGATACGCGGGTGTCACACAGAGCACAATCAGAACAGAATTGAACAGAACCAACCAATCGAAGCATAGCAAAGCAAAGTAACCTAAGTCTTCCATAAACCAATGCAAAGCAGACATACATTATATATATATCATTCCAAACTTGTTCAAAATAGACATATATTATATTACATGAATTTAATACAAATTTGTTCCAAAAATTGAAACTAGCCTGAAACATAGTTATTACAAAAACTTACAACAATTCAGAATCATACACTTTATATACAAGCCAAAATAAACTCAAAATACATTTTTACCAAAACAAGACTCAGACTCCATTGACCATTGCGGTTGACTCGTCCCAGTCTTTATAATCCTCGCTTTGAACCTACACAGGGCAATTCCGTCGTGCTAAGCATATAGCTTAGTGAGTGATAACTAATCTACATATAAAGTGATAACTCATCATACTGAATCATATAATAGCATAAGCATGCATTAACAGATTGTTTTAATAATAAATCAAACATAATACATTTCAGAACAGATATTGTAGTTAACAGAGCTTAATATCAAAAGAGGGTATAAATCCTTCAAAATCAGAACACAATTTTGTTTATGTCAAAATCAAACATACATCAGAATACAAAATCAGATGAGTGCTAAGCCATTTACAGAAGCAAGTAACGGGAATTATACAGGAGAGACTGAAGTCTTGACACCTTAGTGTCACAAGAGCAGTTGTAGACCCTTCTAGGCATGCCTATTTACCCACAACTAGTACTTAATAGATTTAAAACAAAAATGTCTAAAATTCAATTAACATATCAATCAATGTTTTTATACCATGTATTCAAGCATATCACATTCTTATAGCTTTGCAAATCATTCAATGATCTAAATTAATAGCAAACAAAACAGTTAAAGCAAAACCATCAAAAATTACATACTGAATTACTTACAAAATTGACTATCTAAATTACTTACAAAAGCTCCCTTATTACTTATTTCCTCGAAGTCCCAACAATATCTGGAAGTGTTCGCTCTATGCGTTCCTCTATAATTTAAGAATTCATTAATGCACATTCATGTATACTAAATATGTATGATGCATGTTCATGATAAATTTTTGGGTATATTTCCTTATTGAACTGATGTAAACATCAATTGTACTTTAAAAGTTTCAAAATTCATACATTCAATTACTATTCTAGCTTTTGTTGGAAGCATCTCATTCGGGTCAACTTTGCATAATTACTAGGATCAAGAAAATTATGTATTTCAATAAAACTCTTTTCTAGATAATTGTTCTTCCGTGTCTTAAGTTTCTAATGATACCAAGATCATACAATTTGGTTTATTATTCAATGAGTTATGCTCAAAATACCAAAGACTGTGTACATTTGAAATTTTGGCTAATGCATGATCATGCATTCATGTTATACACATCATAACTCTCAATTTCAATATCTAAAAATTACAAACTTTATACCAATCAAAACTAAAAGAATAAGCTTTAACTTTTGTGAAGATATCTTTGTCTGATTCAACCTATATCAATACAGTTTATTCAATAACAACAGGACATGATTTCTATCCATAGTAGTGCTATGGCTAAAGCCAAGAAACTTTCAAGATAAATTTCAAGATCCTTAAGGACATAATCCAAATTCAATTTATTCTTAACATTTGTAGTCAAATTTTGAATAAAAAATCATCTCATTTAGAGCTCTACGGATCAAGTTATAATCAAAATACCAAAACATGTTCACTATAATATCTCCAGTTTATAATATTCTAGTACATATCCTCACTTTGAGTCAATTAATCTTTTTCTAATCAATTCATATGACTCTAAATTTTTATTGAGAGAAAGAACAATGTGTTAGGAATCTATTGGTTTAAGTCTCATGTCATTTGGTGGTTGGATGACAAAGTTATGATCAAAAGAAGTAAAGTTCTTCAGGGTGAGTCAATCCTTTGGGTGCACAATCGTGAACTCCCATCTTCTTCAACAACCATTTTTCCAAAAATCGCTAATCTTCTTCTCTTCTTCCTCCTTCTTTCCAGACTTTCTCTCTTTTACACTTTCTGATCAATACATTTGATTCATTAATCATCCTTCCCACTTCTATTTCATCTCCACAACACACAACAAATCCAAATTTCCAGATTACACACAACCATTAAAAATCCGAATCTCATTCACACAATTTACCAACTTTTTTGAACTTTCTCTCTCTTCCTTCATCAATTCTTACACTTTATTTAAATTATTTCTGCATGACAACCTCATCTAATCCTCATTCCTTATCATAAACTCATTTCAATTCATTTCTATAGACACTCAATAGATTCACATATGATAATAGTAAAAACAGAGTATATTTATAAATCAACATTCATGCATTTTTTGTGCTATTTCTAATCACGGTTTCATTGATTTTTCAAACTTAAAAACCACTTCAACTCCATCTTAAAATAGACCAATCATCACATATACAGAAGCAACACATGCAGTCTACCCAAAATTCTCATTCATGCTTTAGCTAATAAACGTCTTCAATGTATAAACACCGAACTATAATTGTGATGAATAATTCAAAACATAAATCATAACAACCATACGATACTTACTAGTTTAAACTCCAACTCTTCAAAATCATATGCAAACAATTAAACAAGCTATTCTGTGATGAAGACTTTGGAAGAGAGTTTTCAGTATTGATGAAGAACAAAGCCAAACCGAAGTACAACCTAGGAGCTACAGAATTTTTGCCTTTCAAACACGTGCTTATGTGTCTTGTTAATCCATTGACACATGGCCCCTTTGTAAGTGAGCCATTTTTCACCTATATATAAGTGCTACATGTCATGATGCCATTTGCTTAATTTTCTTAATATCCCAAAATTTTCAAAAAAAATTCTAAAATTTCCAAAAATTTTGAAATTATACCAATTGTCTCCAAATAAAATTTTCATAATTTAATCGCATTTAAAAAATCCATTTTACCCAGAAAATGTTAATGAATTCACACAATTTACTTATATGTGTCAAAAATTCATATGCACATATCAGTGAATACTCAATTATGCAAAGCATACAATGCACTGAAATTCCTCAATTTTCTAACCCCTAACACGGGGTGTTACAAAATGAAACAGTTCAACCAAACCACCAAATCTTTCATTCATCCAAATTTTATTGTCAACGTTCGTAAAATTTTCTTGATAACCTCCCTTTTTCGTAATCATGTTTTGTTATTTTTCTTCTCATTCATGATCTTTTCTATCTGTGGGAAATAATAAGGAATATTCTCATTTTGCCTTACTCTATAAGCTCAAACTATCATTTTAATCATTGGAGTCTTGTTCATTTAGCAGGATCTACACCTTTATAAGTTGTAATAAAAATATTCTAGGCCTCCTTTGCTGTTTTTGCATGAAATATTTCTCCAAAACTAATTGACAAATTAAAAATAGGGCTTTTTCATTTAAAGCCGGATCATGTTTTGACACTTTTTTCTACTGCTTCACTAATATTTTTTGTTAAGATATCTCCAGTATTGTTCATTCACAATGTGAGCTCCATCGAGTGCTTCCATATAGAAAAATTATTTTTCCCCATCAAACTTGAATGTTATCGCATAAACTTGTTGAATTTGTTGTGTATGTAACCATTACAATTGTTGGGCTGGGGGTACTTGACTTTGTTGAGATGTTATGCTTGAATAAGATGACATTTCAAAACAGCAGGCTTTGATGCTAAATGTTGGCGTAACTTAAGATAAACTTGATTTGATTAAAAAAAGAACTCACAAAATCTATTTATAAGTTTTTATATAGAAGTGCTAAAACCATAATTAGATGTCATGGTTAAGCTAGTGGAGCCTTGAAGTCTCCAGCAAGTGTATTCCTTAGCAAGGAAGCGATAAGCAGTGTTGGCAATCCACATTTCCACACTACCTTTAAGAGGGAATAATAAAATGACCTGCATTATAAAAAATAACATTAATGTTGGAACAAAAGGGGGATTTAAGGCATGTTACGGGAGAAACCATAAGTACCGAACCTCTTGCTAAATCTCAAGTCTAGTTTTTAAAACGACATCATTTTTCCATTTTTAAAATTATATCTCAAGTTAGGCCTGGGCTCAAGTCTAGCCTGACCCATTGTCATCCCTAACCACAAGTAGTTAAAGAAATGTTACCTGCCTCACGGCCACAAGGGATAGTGACTAGAGCAAACTTTAATAGAATCAATAAGCAGTAAGGAGTTTGATGAAAAGAGGGTAAATGGGATATGTTTCTAATGTGAAAACACTATACCGTTATATATGGTGAAGGAGTACAATAACATGGAAAATGAAAAAGTATAAAAATGGGTTAAGGAAGGTGACATAGAAGTAAAGTCACCTCATATATCCTTTAAAGCTATAATAAGAGTCAAAGAAAAGGAGGAATACAAATAGATGTGAGTATTAGGTTTTCATTAAAAGAGACCCATACAAGTGCCTAGGGATAATAGAGGCACTCACAATTTTCTGGATGATGCAATAACTTGACAAAACCAAGGTAAATTAGAGGATATTCCTTCTATACAAATCACTATAGGGGGAGCCCTCAAACTAATGTCTCTAAAAATATAAAGGGTTTGTATGGAAGATGTAAGAAGTACTATTCATAACCAATTCTTTGGTTCTTTCCTTAGGAAGTTACAACTAAGTGTTAGGGATACAATAATTATTGTGGTTCTTAGAATAATACTCCAAATTCTACCAAAACCCATTTATCTCATAAAATCAACCAATTCGTTGCCCCCCTAAGTTCATCTATTGTAATTGATTTTCTATAGGGTTTGTTAATTGTATTGTATATAGTCCCCTTATTTGAAACCCCTTAAACATATTGTTCAACTGCTTTAAACCAAAATAATGAAATTCATATAGGAAGACCAGTTGGTAACCTTATGAGGAAATCTAAGCAAAGTACAAATTTTTTTTTTAGTAATTAGTTAAACAATATGTTTAATGGGTTTCGAATAAGGGGACTATATACGATACAATTAACCAATCCTATAGAAAATCAATTACAATAGATGAACTTAGGGGGAACAAATTGGTTGATTTGATGAGATAAATGGGCTTTTGGTAGAATTTGGAGTATTATTATAAGAATCACAATAATTATTGCCTCAAAAAGCTCAAGATTATTTAATCCAGTTGAAGGAGGGATAGATTATATTAATATTAGGCCTTATAGGTACTTCAAAGAAAAAAAAGATGTGATAGAAAAGGCAGTAAGAGAATTATTGCAGCAAGTATCTAGAAGACATAGTCTTAATCCATACGTCTTACTAGTGGTGTTGGTGAGGAAGAAAGATGACTCTTAAAGGATGTGCGTGGACTATAGAAAGCTTAATAAACACAATATAAAAGATAAATTTCCCATTCCTTTAATTATGGAATTATTGGACAAGTTATACGATTTAAGTTGCTACTTTAAGCTTGATTTATCATCAAATTAGGATGTACGAAAGAGATGAAGCAAAGGCATCATTCCAAACTCATTAAGACCACTACAAATTATAGGTGATGCATTTCAAATTGACGAATGCCCCTTAACATTCTAATTCCTACGAAATTATATATTTAGATCAAACATGAGGAAATTTATCTTAGTATTATTCAACATTATACTCACCTATAATAGCTCCCTTAATCAATATTTAATTCTTCTTAGATAAGAAATGGAAGTCCTCTATGATCACCAACTATTTACCAAGGAAAGTAAACATGTTTTTAGGGCTAGGCAGATTGAGTACTTGGGGTATTAAATATTTGAGAGAGGAAAGGCCACTGATTATAAAAAAGTACAGAAGATTTAGAAGTGGCCAATACTAAGATCCCTTAAAGATCTAAGAGGATTTCTTAGACTCACTAACTACTAAATAAGATTTATCAAGAATTACACTAGCTTGGCCAAATCATTTACTGAACTATTGAATAAACAAGTAATCAACAAGCCTTTAAATATTTGAAGGAAGCTTTCATCATAGATACATTTCTGGTTATGTCGAACTTCTCTTATCCTTTAATTATCAAGGTCAATGCATATATTATAAGTATTAGGGCATTTCTCTAACAGGACCAACATCTTGTTGTATGTCTAATTAAAACCTAAGTATATTAGGCTCTTTACTTACAAGTTCTTAAAAATCATCCATCAAAAGTGGCATCATTATCTCAATGGTAGGTGATTTCAGGTACACATAGATCATCATAGTCTCAAGTATTTACTTGAGCAAAGATTCTCTGTAACATCCCATCACCGATGGGAAGGGTAAATTGGTCATTTAGGATGGGGTAGGAGTTTAGAATACATATTTTGATATGCTCATACATTTGGCCTCTACATATAGAGGAACGATATATTTTGCACATGCACATATTAGTACATGCGTTCATGACATTTTCCGGCATCTGTGTTTAAATATGATTTATTTTCTGAATCATGGGATAATTGTGAGTGGGAACTTGAAATTTGAGTGCTTTATTGTTGTTTTTCAATTGTTAACGATTCTTAGAAAATTTTCTGGAAATTTGGGAGAAAATGTCCGGGACGGAGAATTCTCTAGGTAATGGAATGATTGACTTTATGATACTGGAATAACTGTCCAATGGCAATGGGAAAAAAATTTGATACATGATATTAGGAATTATTATGTCGAGCCATTGGAATTTGGGGACAAATTGGATTAGAAATAAATTTGAAAAGAGAAAGAACCTTAGAAAGAGACATGTGACAAGTGTCTAGGTTATTAAATCTACCAAATGCCAAATGCCTTAGTCTTCGAAATATCCTCTTTGGAAAGTCACCAAAATATTTTTGGACAGCTACATATTTCCTCCACTCTAGGGCATATCATCTCCTTCCTTCGTGCAGCTCTTAGTTCATTCACTCTACAAGATTTTTCTTGTTCACTCTTGCTTCATCTTCCTTGTGCAAAGCCAGCCTTAAACCCTTGGGATGAGGAGAATTTGTGAAAGGAGAAGAGAGGGTCGTAGGTTTTGGTGAGTGGGAAGAGTTGGAGAAGTTTTTGAAGATTTGAAGAGTTGAAAGCTTGTTAGGTAAGAAATTAATTATA
>JANZLF010000006.1:6374111-6386097 GCA_026546835.1 Erythroxylum foetidum | reverse complement strand
ATGATTAAAATTCCAAGCTAGGTCACTTTGGTGACTAACAAGCTTTCCATGCAATAACCATTTAATTAGACAATTATCATACATGAAAAAATTTAATTTAACTAGTTTGATCATTTTGGTGACAAACAAACTATTTTAAATGTTTATAATGTCATGTATGACATTCAATATATACTAGGAAAATTTAATTCTAACTATTACATAATATAAAATTTTGATATTCAAAGTACCAAAAAAAAATATAATATGACACTACTTTCTAAAATTATATTATGTATAAATCAATTATGAATTAAATAATCCCTTATGTTCCATCCTAAAATAATTTTTTTAGGGGTTAAAGTCCATAATTAATAACTAACCCAAAGTGTTGTCTCTTAATAGCAATAAGCCCAAAAACTCATTTATGGGCCTGGAGCCCGTGTTGGCGCGTACAGAGCACGCGCTAGAGCCAAAAATCCAGTGGGCTGCGACCGGCGCGTGAAGTCACCAACAGTGTGCCAGACGTTATTCATCTTCTTCCTTCGGCGTTTCTGATTCGTTTCCCTTTTTTTAATTCTTCTCTTCCTACGATACTTTGGATTTCTTTTCCATATTTTGGTTTGAGTCAACAAAAACGTAATCCACCATCGTTTTCTATGGTGAGTATTATTCGACACAAAGCCCATTGATTTTCTCAACCTAAACCATCCATCCATAACAGGTGAGTTTCGTTTCTTTTCTTATGCTCTCTTATGCGTTGTGATAACAACATCAAAGACATACATATCAACACTTTCAATTGGTTTTCAGTTCTTTCTTATAAACATGAAACATCATATTCGGTTCTTTCTCCACAATAAAAGTTCAAGAACATTACGTTATGAACATCCATATTCAAACCGAAAAACATCAAAATACAATCATACATAATTGATACACGGTGGATCACAAATCATGCAATACTGTTCATGGAAGAAATACCGTAAATGAACAAAACAAAAACAAAGTCATACCGTAAACAAATCATGGAACATCATCGTAAATGAACAGAATAATGAAACAGACACAGTAGCCTTAAATTGGTTCATGATGGTTTCAATAATCAAGCTTTCTCAACAAGCATAATAAACGATACATGGTAGAAAATACCATAGATAACAAACACATGAATTACCATACTCTGATACTAATTGTAAAACACTTATCGGATCGAATTATTATTTGCGTATCCGTATCTATAATTGCTTATTGTGATATTGATTTGATTGATCGTATTGATTTCCTCTAGTTTTCTTTCGTTAGAGAATTTTTCAATGGTTCAGAATGATCATGATTCTATAAGTTTTTCAACTTATATAGCATCACCAAAGGACATATCATTTGGAATTGAAAGAGAGAGGAAAATGGTACATAACCCATTTGAGACCATTCTATAATACCCAATAATTATTATTTTGGGTACTTTTCATGATACTCAAACTATAAGTTACATGGGACATAAAATAGTCTAACATTGATTACCTTCCTTTGATGTTAGCTCTAATTCATGTTCTGATTGCCCTCTTTTGAAACTCTTCGGCTTGTACACAAGCGCAAGCTTGGTTCGTTTTGCTCAGCTATATTTAATGGAACGCTGTACTTGATTTTCATTTTGTACCGCTCTGGAATTATGAGAAAGAAAATTCAAAAGTCTTATAACAGTTTTCGCTTCAACATCTTCTGTTCCTGCGAGTTTCTTATAACAGTTTTCGCTTCAACATCTTCTGTTCCTGCGAGTTATGAATCTCTGTGTCTTATTCACCTTTTTCCCGCCTTTTTTATCACTCAACCCCGAGACTGGAGATTACATGTGGAGGCAGGCTTCTGTCCAAACCAGCCTAGGCCCCTTGGAGAAAAGATAAGGTCGGGTTTGGGTCCTCTCACGTCTTTATCTTGAACTGGATGACATGCATATAGGCAGACATGAATTAAAAAACTTTCCAGAACGCGTATACAGGAGTAATCCCGGCTAATATCTTTTGGAAGCCTTTCTTTGTGTCAAACACACTTTTCCAGATTTTAATGGTATTTACATAGTAGCTTAAATAAAACAAGAGAGTTACCTCTCTAATATTTATTTCTATTTGTAGAAAAAAGCATTAGAGTTTTAGAATTTTTATTAAAATTAAATTCTTTAATTACAATTAAAATTGTACTTTAATTATAATTAATTTAATTTTAATAAAATCAAATATCTCATAATTGATCCTTAAAATTTATCAAACTTTATAATTAGATCCAATTTAATTTAAATTAATTTTTTCTTCACAAGGTACTCTTTAATATGTGACTCATTAAGTTTTTAATATATTAACATTGACTATAAATTATAATTCTAATTCACAATCAAAATCAGGTAAAACTTCTTTCAATTTATCTTTAATTCTTCAATTAAATAATTTATAATCATAAATCACAATTGATACCTAGCAATATGTTATGACCACCCAAATATCATGATTGTCAAAATAGTTTGACTTAATATGTCTATGTATGGTTATGATATATAATTTAATCATTTTATCATCAAATGCTCCAATTGGATAGAGCATAGATACAGTGTCTACTCTTTTCATCCAGTCTTATTCGTTCTTGCTAATTAATAATTGATATTTGAAAATACCTTTTCAAATGTCAATTTACTTTGGCTAAAGAATTCATAAAGCACTACTAATCAAGAACAATATAACGTTCTCTCTAATTACTTTAAAGTAATGAATTCTTTATTCACTTACTCAACTATCACTGTATAGTTCATATTGCTTTCAAGTACTACCGACTGAGTTATCCTATGATGGTTCAAAAATAGCATCAAAACATAACAATTTTCAAACGAAATATCTTGGTAATTTTAAGTCTAAGGATCAATCATGAAAAAATTCACAGACACATACGTAATATTTCATTTGAGATTCTTACAGTCAGTTTAACGACTTGTTCTCTAATAAGTACGCATACATTAGTTTAAGTATCTTCATACTTTAATTTATAAGATCAATTGGTTTCTTCGTAACAAGGAAATATAATGTGTACTAATTTTATCATTTCAACAATATCTCGTCTTGATCAAATTATAACTAGGAATATTTGTGAACAATACATAAATATAATAAAATATCATAATTATGATTTCATCGTAATTTCAATTGGACACTAATTATTCTAAAAGTTTTACCTTTAATATTAAAATTTAAAACATTAAATATAATTAACTTCATATACAAAAATAAAAAATGTCTTTTCATTAATATTAATATCATACATCAAGTGATTGACTCCATCGAATAAACTAACACCCTCTTCATTCATTTTCCTTCATTTCTTCGAGCCTGAATTAATCATTTAAACACTGGCCTCCTATTTGCTGTGGCTTGTATTATCTTGTCCGAAGTTGGTATTACGAATATTCACTTTCTCCGTATTCATATCCCTCTCCCTGTCATCTACGTCGGTGAGATCCTCCACTTCCTCAGGTTCTTCTTCCTCTGCTTGGTCATGCCCATCAATTTCATCATCTCCACCTCCTCCCTCGTTTTCAGTTTCTTCAGATTTAATATCTTCAGTTTCTTCTTCCAATTCTTCATTTTCCCCTTGACTTTCAAAATTCGAGGCCATTTCTTCTCGAGTATGTAGGCCTTTCCTTCCAAGTTTTAAGATTTCATGCTCACTTCGCACTTCCTCTGGTAACTTTTCAGAGCTGTCTTTAAATCCCTCCTTCTTATCATAAGAGTGCTTAAGTTGGTTGACTAGCCATACAGAAGTTGCAAGCAATACAAATATTTGAAGAACATGCTTCACCTTAAGGCCTTTTGACCTCTGATTTCTACTAGGTGATGTCTTCAACATGGTAGGCTCCCTAGAAGAGTACATCTACTTCAAGCATGAGCAGCAATCGATTATTTCAATCTGAAGGTGGAATACATAAACAGAAGCAGATCAACGAAAATTGAATGTTAGCACTGTAATGCAGAGAATCTTTGACAAACAATTTTAAGTTCAGGAAGAAGTTACTGAATTTTAAAACAAGCTCATACACAATTATAGGCACAAGAATTGCATTCAGGAAACAGGATCTTGCCCTCTGGCCTCTACTGAGTTGTTGTGAATAGATAGCGAGATGTTCAATCTTGGAGTCTACTATCTTCTGCTCCCCTCTAAACCTGGTCTTACTAAAATTTACCGTGGATTGTTAATGCCACTTCCTTCAGAATTTCTTCTAGTGGGACAGGGTCGTCAGGTCTCATTTATGACCCAATAGAAAACAAGTGTTTTAGTTTCTTTTTCCAGTCTGTTGGCGACAACGGAATACCAGAGAAGATAAGATTATTACTTCAAAATATGTCTCTCTAAGAGTTACACCTGACTTGTTAAAATGCAAATATGCTATCTGAGAGTTACCAGCTCTCGGAATATTCTGCTGGGCTTATGCAACGAAGCATCTTCAACTACTAAAGCCATCCTCTATCAAATCACTTACCGAAAATGCGGAGGTTATAGTTACCGTTTATAGAAGGAGGTCGTCCATCTTCTATATCGACAGGTACCAAAAATGAGAAACATTTAGGAGCTGGACTAACTAAAAGGAAGGTAGACGAAATCCCAACTGTAGCCATTGAAACGGACAAAGCTGTTAACTCCAAGCAGAGAAACCAAACCTAGTCCCAGTAAGCTTGTCCAAAAATCTAAATAGGGTACAAAAGAGCCAATACCTACAGCCTTTTCTCGGACAAGAGAACAGGCCACTAAATTCAAACTACGAAACCCCACAACGATACCAATGAAGGGAATGCAAATATGATGATACCCAAATCAGTAACCTTATCATTTGCTCAAGGCATCAAGGATAAACACGAAAATGAACCCATAAAAGTTAAAACAATAGAAGCGAAGCATCCAACACAGCACCAAACAAACGAAGAAAGACGCATACAAATCAAGCGGAAAAAGAGGAACCAAAAGGAGAAGGGTTTGACTGGGACAGTACCTTGGAGAAAGCTGACTGCAGATCCTATAACAATGAATGAACAATCTAAACATAGAAAGAAAGGATCGTTCTTTATAATTGATAAGGTATACGTGTGTAACAAGGTTTTTAATGAATTGGGCTATGCGATAACAACGTTGTTCTTCAAAGAAATGGCTAGCAAGAGAGCACAGATATGCAACCACTTGGCCAAATATAGAAGAAAGGAGAACAGTAAGCGACTGAGCGGATGAGGTCTGATCTGAATGTTGTTTCTCTATCTCTCCGTCTCGCTCTCAAGGCAAAAGGTTCCTGTTTTGGGGCCAGTCTCACTCTCACACTCTGCTAGACAGAGACAAAGCATGTCCCAGTCTTACGTGTGACTGCTCAGAGTCTCGGACAAAGAACTGTCGGCGCTTAATTCTACACTTCTCTTATTTCCTATTCTACTTGGCACCTAGCACCAAGTTAATTTTCCTAATTACGAGGATCAGACGGCACCGTCTTTTGAGATTCATTAAATGTAGTAGTTAAGACACTAACCGCATTTATGAACCTTGTCCGATTGCACAGGCGTATTCCTGAAGATTTTTCGGTCGACAACGTAAATTTTCTGTACTGTTTACTATGAAAGAGCAAACGCGTCTTTTCCCTTTGAAAACAGCACATCCAACTTCCAAGCTTAAACTCACCATTCAGTCACTTAAAATTCTTTTGGAATTTATAAATCTGACAAGAAATTGTCCATTATTAGCCATATGACTTTCACTTTGTTACTCAGTAGACTTTAGTTAGTTAGTTACTGTTAAAAACAACATGTAATTGCGTAGTTTTCTCCGTAGCTCTTGTACTATAACTACAAAGGTTTTTCTAAACTAATTCTTTAATAAGAAAGTTTTATCTTTTCAAATACACGTTCATGAGTAAATTATAATAAAAATAATTAATTTTTATTTAATTTTATAATATTAAAAAGAATAACAAAATAACCAAACTTTTAATTTATAAGTTATAACAATAACAATATGTCATTAATTCTACAATTAACAGTATTAATATGACATATTATGTTAGCAAGATCGTTCAGTAAATGGCATATATATGGTAAATAATTTAAAGGGAAGATATTTTCTCTAATTTTACATTAATTATAAATCTTTGCCTCCACAATCTTCAATATCAAAATAACATGAGACCGAAACTTAGCTCTATTGCATATGGCTAAACAAACTCGAAATGAAAAGCCTGAAAATACCCACATGGATCTCTCCCCTCCCGCTTTATTAGCCATTGAATTGCATCCAAAAATGAACAAGACATCGCCTCCAAACTGGCTTCTATCCACCTTTGTAGTTCCAAAAAAAGCATTTGACAAAATATCAACTTGTTCTACAAAAGAAATTATTCCAAAGACAATGTGTAAACATGAGCAAGAAATAGAAAGAACAGAAAAAGAAATGAACTTGAGAAGCGAGTCCTAAGGAGAGCACATGTAAGAGATGAGATTTATAGTATTTGGTACAATCAATGGCGAGCATTAGAGGAAGTAGAGGATGGTCTATTATGAACGTCGTCATGCTCATGTTCGCTTTATATTCGAGTTGAAATGTGGAAACATGAGAATCCGAATGCAATCCCCGAGATCCCATATTGGTCTTGATGGTGAAATTGTGACATTTCGTAAGGATGATCATGAGCGACTATGATAACAGGATCTATCCAAGCATGGGCAAAACTCATGTTACTACATCGAAGGGATCCCCTCTAAGGCTATGTTTGATAGGGCGGTTAGTAATGGCATGTAATATTATTACATTGTTTGAAAGAGAGTTTATAATATAATGAAATGGAATATGATAGAAGGGGAGGCTTTCACATTACATCTTATTCCATCTTAAACATTAAAAATGAATTACCTCATTTGGTGTGAAAGGAATGCTAAAGCCTTTAAAGATGAAGCCAAGGATATGGAGAGTGTATGCCTCGGCATAATCTCCCAAGTTAAGGAACATCAAACCCAAACATAGAGAGGAGGTAATTAAATGAGTGCCTATTTTACTAATTTTTTCTTTGTACGTTTGTCACCATAGGAATGTACTTGGTTCGGTCATGTGTGTGTACAATTGGTAGCGGACGAAGGAAAACTTCCTAAATTTCTAATTTTCTTCATATATCACTGTACCAAGAGGACAGAATCAGTTAATGACATGTCTTAATCTGTAACTATGGTATAATGTCTAAGATTTTATGTCTGTGTTAATCTTTGAGTGGCTTGGAGTTTCTGCCTTGATGTGATTAAATAGTAAGTTTGTACTGTGGTTTGCTTTGCTGAGATTAAATAACTTTATTAGCTGAGGCAGTTGTTGGGAGAGTGTTGGAGTGTTAAACCTTGACAGATTGTGAGCTAGAAGTGATGGAGTTCCTGGGTTCTTTTGGAGCTTATTTAGGAAAGGACTTTGTTCCTTTACAACCCCACCCTATAGGTGAGCGAAAGAAAAGTCTTGGAGTTACTTGTATTCTATCGTTGTACGTAACTCTATTTTTGTATAAAATCTATTGAATTACCAAAAAAAATGAATTACCTCTAATTTAGGGGATTAGGATGGAATATAAAATGATAAATATATACTATCTATTATACCCTCAATAATTTTTATAATACCAATTATACCCTCATCCCTAATAACAAGCAACAAGATAATACATCTCATTATTTGTGTTAGGTAGAGCAGTCATTCATTATTATTATACATACATTATATTTCATTTCATCTATCTTCAAAACAATATTTCACTATATTACATTATGAGTTCTTTCACCCTTTCTAAATAATAATTTTTTATTATTACATCCATTTACATTCTATTCTATTATAAATTATTTCATTTCATTAAAAATTTTACGTCCAATCAAATATTGCCTAAGAAATCATTTAGTCTTGACCGAGCAATGGTCACAATAGTGAAGGTGGCGGTAAGGACAATATTGAAGATATGTTAAATATGAATTCACATCATTGGTAGCATCACCAGCATTCCAAGTCACCATTCTTTGGACTTGACTAATTTCAACAGGGGTGGCGATGCTGTAACCACCCTGACCTGTCAATATTTTCTTTAATTTTATGTTAATTATTTAAAATATAAAATATTTATCACTTAAAGGATATCTATTAAACAATTTTGTTGAAAATGGTATACCACGTCAACACCGTTAATTATAGTGTTAACAATATGTTATTATTGTTATAAATTAAAATTTTGAGCATTTTATTATTACATTTAATAATTCTAACTAGTATTATAAAATTTTAAAATATTTATTGTAATTTATGTTATGTTTATTGGTATTTGAGCATTTCTTATGTTTTTTGTCATAAAATTCTTATTTTTAGTCCTATTTTTAATCTTTTGTAAAGATGAGCTTCTGTGGAAAATACCTTTTCCAATCCCTATATTTTCTTTATACAAATGAAAACCCAACTTTGATTATTGAAATTTCATTTTTGATGGTTTAACTGGTATTCTTGACCTAAATAAATGAGAATGACTCTTTTCTTAAAGAGTAAATTCGAGTTTGTTGATGGTTCAACTCCGCCACAAGAAGTAGTGAAAGCTTTTTATGTTTGTTAGAATAGATGCAATACAATGACGATGTTTTAGATTGCGCATTTAGATAATCCTTATATTGTATAAGGTATTCTTTAGCATGACACAACAACAAAGATGTGAAGAGACTTAAAAGAGTGTTATTATGAAGGTGATTACTTTAGAATTTCATATTTACAATAAGAAATATCAAGCTTGCAATAAAGAAATCTTTTTGTGACAGACTATTTCACAAAGTTATAATACTACAAGGATGAGTTATACAATATCAAGTTCGCTCCATTTATGAATGTATTCTACTGTGCAACTATATAAAGCATTGTATACACTTAGAGTTCATCATTAATTAAATTCAGTCATTAAGTTTTTGAGGGATTGGAATAAAATTTTTATTTACAATTAGATCATAAGTTTTGTTGAAAGAACCATCACAAATTATCAGAAAGATGTTTGATTTAGTAGGATAGTAAGAAAGGCAATTTCTAGTACCTGAAATTTGAATGGGCTTAAAGCAACAAAGTGTAACAAGAAATTTCATTAGTTAACAAAGTAAAGGAAACACAAATTTTGATGGTGATAAAAGATTTCAAAATTCAAACAAGTTAAGATTCTGTGATCAAAAAATAAAAAAATGTTTTAAAATCATTATGGGTGGATTGGTCATATTATGAGTAGGTGCAACAAGAAGCATGGATATCTTTTAAGTTACAAGTATAAAAGGAAGCAATACAAAGTTAGATATGTTAATCAAGTATTTGTTTATATCTTTGATGAACTAGAGGGTTTTAACCCCATAAGTGAAGACAAAATTAGCATAGGATATGTGAAGAGAACATATGATCAACTGTTGAATATTTCACTGATCAAAAAACAGTACAAACAATTACTAACTCTATGAAAAAAACATAACAAAGCAATTCAAATATTACAAAAAAGCACACATACAATTTTTGGAGTACCTCATTCAACATCATTGGTAATCAATTAATTTAAAAGAACTAACCATATGTGTTGTCTTAATATTAATAGTTGTTATTGTTAATTTGACTTACAAACATACTATTGACAATATTTTAACATATTTTACTAATTGTAGACTAGTGACCAATCACTTTCAAGTTAGCCAATAGTAAAATGGTTAGAGTTTTTCACATTGGAGAAACCATATTAGTATATACATTAATTCTTACTAAAGTGTTATATATTTCCCATTTTTCTTTCAACCTTATTTTTGCAAGCAAACTTAGTTATAGTTCTAATAGTTTTTTACTAGTCTCTTCATCAAATTGCATAATTCAAGATACAAAGTTTTTAAAGGAGATTGTCCTAGTTGAATGAGTTATAACATTGTATGAGGTGGTTCGACCATATTCTAAATTAGTTCAAGTAATAAGTTTCAGAGACAATATGATTGATTTATAGTGTTATGAATTAAGGAACCTTCATTATTGAAGATATATATTTTAAATAAGATGCACGATGAAATTCAAATCTTTTAATAAAAATATGAAGTGTGCCATTTATAAAAAAAATCATTTTATATTAGTAAAATAAAAATAAAATATTATTTTGATAATATACACATTCACTTATGGGTCTTATTGGTTATTCCATATATAATATTAATATTTTCTTACCATAGTAGATGACTTCAACAAATATACTTAGTGTTTTTTTTCATTTATAATAAGTTGGATGTAAGAAATCTACTACAATCCTCTTATTTTTATATGAAAAATTAGTTTGTGCAAATGTGAAGATTATATAAAGCTATAATAGATTAAAATTTTCTATTGCCACTTTTTATGCCTATCATGATTAATAACAAATTTCATGTATGGAAGCTCTTAAGCAAAATGAGATTGTAGAAAGAAAACATCAAAATATTTTAAATGTCGAAAGGGCTCAAATTACAAAGCAACTTATCAATTAGCTTATGGAAAAAATGTCTTGCTTATGGAGATTGGATAATACATGTATTACCTTTTTCATTATTAAATCAAGCAATACATATGCCCTACTCTTTAATCAAAATCTTTTTTTCTTAATGCTTAAATTTTTTTCTATATTTATGTTTTAGATCCACTTTAGCTACCACATACCAAGTTCAATCCAAAAGTTGAAAATGCATCTTTCTTTATTTCAAGTTAGGAATCAAATGAACATATATCGCTTGAATTATTATAAATTTCTTATTTATAGAAATGTTGTATTATATGAGAACGTTTTTCTATATTTTCAAATTTTAAGTTGTGAACCCTTTTCTATAACTTTACTACTAGCTTCTGTGATCATAGATGATGACATCCAACATCAAACTCTTCCCATTAATGCAACTGAAGAGAAGCAATCTACTCAATAAAAAAATTCTTTTCAAACACTTTTCATAGAAGATCCACCAAAGTTATTCAATCTCTATCTTATCTTAGAGATTATCATGTACTCTAATATGATCTTTCACATTATCGTCTCCTTATTTACTGTCAAATGTGTTTTCTTATCCAAATTTATTTCTCTTTCATTATATCTATGTTCTCCTTCCATTGAACCAAAAACATATAAGTAAACAATTTAAATGAAGGATTAGCATAAAGCATGACTACATAAACCAGTGCTTTAGAGGTCAATCATATATGAAAACTATCATATTTACCTCATGATAAAAGAACCACAGGCTATAAGTGGGTGTTCAAGTTCAAACATAAATCATATTGAAAATTGAATGACATAACCCCAAATTAGTAAGCCAAAGGCTACATTCTATAATAAGGATTTAATTTTCTAAAAACTCTCTCTTCTTGCCACTACAAAAGAAAAACACAATGTGCGACGTTTTATTGATAAAATGTCGCTAAATGTAAAGACTTTTTGTTTAAAAAAAGTCACGAGAAGTTTAAATTTTCTATGACGTTTTATGAAAACATGATATTTTTAATTAAAATGTCACGATATAGAAACCGTGACATTGTTGTTGAATAAAACATCATTTTTGGCTATTTAAAATTAAAATTTTCTTCTTGCATCTTCTTTTTCTACCAGCTGGTTTCTTCTTTAGTTTCTTCTCTCTGCCTTCTTCCCACCCAAAATTGGTTTCTTCTCTTTGTCTTCTTCTCTCTACAGCATGTTAAAAAAAACGACGATAATTTTATTAAGAAACGGACGCAAATACAAGAATCAAAATACCAAAAGATTTGTACAAAACAAGAGGCAAAGAAGGACTTTGGAGACACACCATACACCCCACACTTGTCTCTCTTAACTTCTCTCTCTCTCAAGTCACTTCTCTCACTTTCTTATGTGGTACAACAACAAATGATGCTATTGCCTATTTATAGACAAGCACCACCAACCTAGAAGATTCTAGACTTATCACTTGCCAACTTGCACAAGTTG
>JANZLF010000006.1:6344858-6355014 GCA_026546835.1 Erythroxylum foetidum | reverse complement strand
ATAAATAGGGTGTATAAAATATAATTAAATAAAATATATTAAAAATTTGATATAAACAGTTATTTTAATAATTTTTTTATTTTTTAAGATTTTTAACAAACTAACCACTATCAAAGGTAATGGTAATCATTCATCCATCTTAACCAACCATTATTATTATAATGATTATATCCATTCTCATTACTCACTATATTCATTCTCATTCATATTCCCATTACCCTATGTGAACCAAGTGCCCCCTCAATCTTTTAATTGTCAAAAGTTCTAGAGGCACATTATGAAAATGCCTCCACATAGGAATAAAATTCCTTACATTCTCTATCAAATGATATCCTCGTCTTCACTTTTGAATAAACATGAGTTGCCTTGCCCCTTATATGCTAAGGTATCATTTCTAATATTTTATTCAAGTTACTATTAGCACTAAATTTAAATAGAATAGTGTCATCATCCATTAGTAAGGATTTTTTGAAATCTTTCTTACCCTATCGTGCAATGACCTAGGTATTAATGACTGAAAATGCGAGTTCTTGCTCCAAAAAGAGCTAATTAGGCTAATAAAAACCTTCGCTCAGGGAGACGTATGTTGCTCCTATTTTGCTATTCCAACGCCGTTCCAACTTACGTCATCCACATACATATTTTTATATAGTTATCGTATAAAAGTGTGGATAAAATAACTTAAAATAGAGTTAAAATAACAAAAGTAGAACAGGTGATATGATCCCTTTCACTCTAGATTTCAACAATTCAATCAATGAAGTGGCAACTCCATCATTTATAACAACCAAGTAATATTTTATTGTATCTTAGGTTGTTGTAATTGAATTTTCTGTGTCCAATTGCTATTATTGGGAGAGGATTTATGGGAATTTGAAGCTCTCGGCGATCTTTTCCCCTTTCCAGATGCAATGTTCTGACTCACCTCTCGAGTGAGCATAGGAAAATCTTCGATTAACAAACATGAAGGCGCCCCATCTACTGTCATGGAGCTAGCGTGGGTCAAGGACATCTGGGTCGTAGCAGAGTTAAACGAAGCTCGCATGGGTCTCATATGAACGAAACTCACCTGGGCTCACATATGGTGCCGCCGCTTCTCTCTCTGGATTTGGGACTTCCACAGAACGATCGCTCGGCCACTGTCCTCCCCCTAGCATTGCTGTCTCTGGGTCACGTCACTATCTCCTCTGGGTCACCTCGCTCTCGCGCCGATTTCTCTCCCACAACAGGTTCTCTGGGTCGCCTCGCTCTCACGCCACTGGTGAGAGTAGTGACAGAGGTCGATCTGGCCTATCGACTAGTCTCTCTCCTTATTGCTCTTCCAGTCCCTATCAATTAACCTTACACAAGAAAACAAGGAAAATCGTAGATGGTGAGGGCTAGAGATTAACATCCATTTCCCTTAATCTCCTAAGACATTACCAAACATAAACGGGCCCTTCGAGCAGTGAAAGAAGCCATAACAGCCACATTAATTGCGAGTACGGCCTCGTTATAAATGAGACCCCAATTATGACACCACTCCCTTCTGCGTCAGCAGTCCCGACCCGACAAGCAACCTACAGACCCACCACAACATGAACTAGTAATGGCATTTTCTTGCAATTTTACTCTTTGCCTGCTTTTCAGCTCTCTTTTTCCTTCACAGTTCACACGTCCATTCCAAACGAAGGCTAGTCTAGAGTTATACAAGAGTATATTAATCTGTTGGAGAAACCGTGGAATTCAACTAAGCACACCCTTAGCTAGCCTTCTTTAGACCAAAGCAATTCAGGGGAAAACAATCTCTATAGAACATATCCAAATCCACTACCGGATGCGCATTCCTAAATTACCTTGTGATAAAGGATATCATAGATGGGGACAAGTGACGAACTCTTTAATCAACAAATATCACTTGCCGGAGTCATATTTAGGCATGTCCATGCTTGGTGAGCAGTAAGATCTCCAGTGAATATCCTAAGAAAGAGAAAGGGCATGAAGCCAAGACCGTGGGTAGGTGATGATTAATGTTATTTATTGGTTCGAGGAACGTGAAAACTTTCTGATGCATAAATCCTGTAAGATACGAAAGCAGAATTGTCTGACATACTTGACATGCTCACATCTTTATCTCGTCTTTAAAAAACCACCCCCACTTTCCATGTCATCACACATCATCAGTCTTTAATCTCGTCCTAACCTTTCCTGGAAACATAGATTATACTAGGAAAGAGGCACTCAGTTTTTGGTGTTCATTCCATGTCGGCTCCGATCGATTTCCTCTAGTCAATGAACATGAAAAGCAATAGATAAACAAATCCAAGCGAAGGGCTTATGTTTATGGGAACAAACAACAAAGTGATTGACCGCATCCATGTTCCGCATTAATTATCCTCATCATCTGTTTTTACACCATTGATGAGCCAGACCTCAAACCCGAGGACAAGCCCTTTGCACTTTTTAGGGCTCTTCAAATGTATAGAAGACGGAACTTCTTGGACAAAATTTTGAAAGAAAAAAAGTCGCGCGAAGGCAAGAATCATTACAAGCACAACTAGAAGGCAAAGGCAAACAAAAATAAGCCTTACGAATAAAAACCAGCTTTACTAGCAAATTTCTATTTCCATCAAGTGGTGGGAGAGTAGAGTTTAAAGAGCGGACTGAATGTACAATTATCTTCACATATACACACTTAAAAAAGGAGATTCTTTTAAGCATAACCCCTGGATTTACTTTTGAGTCAAGGATTGAAGATCAAGTTGCCACATTTACATTTCCAACTCATGGGTTTATAATTGGAGATACCATCTCCTCTAGAGTACGCAATAGACGAAATGACATCAGAGAAGTGAAGACTTGTGTGTTTTTGTGCTTCTGCTGTTACAGGAACTTGAACTGCTTCACATTGCCCACAAGAGCCACACCTTTTGTCACACCTAGGTGGTCTTGATCCTATTGTCCGAGTTCTAACCAACGACTTCTCTTCTTCAACTCCTGCCTGTCAAAGAATATTGTTGAATGAAGCTCCACAAAGCATATGCAACAAATCATAGGATACGTTAACAGTTAGAATTGCTACCCGGGGATTGTCAGTCAGCCTGGTAAGCGATCTTCCTGCAAAAAATTGGAAGTGGCAAAAGTTCAATTCTGTAAATGCATTCTCTATGCCATAGTATAGACCTGTTTCTTAGGATTTAAATTGAAACATACGTACCAGCTACCATGGGCCTCACGAATGTGAAGCTTGAAACCAAGAGAAACAGCACGGAAACGATAACTTGTCTATTTCTGTGGCAACAGAAGCAAAATCCAATACCGCCCATTTGCACAGAGGGAAAATATGTGATTTGATTGCAGGATATTGAGAAATGGGAGGGTATGAGCTAGCGATTAAGAGCAGAGCTAATTAACAGAAACAAGAGATATAATTGGAAATATACTAGGGCAGTCGCAGAACGTGGGCAGAATCCTGAGAACTGTACCAAAAGAGCTTTCTGCCTGATTGCCACCGCTTCAAATTCTAAAAGACGCGTCTTGTTTACTCTATATAGATAGAATCTTATGACTAAAAGACTGAATGTTTATGACAAAAGGAGTGTTGTAGCCAGCCTGAAAAGGAGAAAACGTGAGGACCTAACCTCGTTACATGAGCCAACACAAAACCAATAATCTCATCTGTGCAAAAGAGAACGCCAGTGATAGTGGTACTACATATTAGTAGTAGAGCCAGATCAGAGAAGGAAAAGAGAAGAGAAGAGGAGCAGTGAAATTGAACAAGTGAAACGATATAAACGACAAAGATAAAAAAACCACACACATATTAAAAGGGACATGCATGAGATGTACATATATCAATCCAGGGTGATGGGGTGATGGGTCGATAGAATTTCTCCTTTTCTTGCTCCTGTTTTGCCTTCCTCACGCTCGTGTTAGCTCAGTTTCGCAATGTGTGTACTTGGGATTTGAACAGTTGGCAGTTTCAATTTGACACGCTAAGTCCCTTTCTTTTCTCTTGGAAAGAGCATGACCATATTGTTCCCAAGGAGGATAATATTTGAGGGTAGGCATCTAGAGTTTGGAACATGGACTGCTGATTTTGCTTGAGAAGCCATATAAAGTAAAGTTCTGCATTTTTCTGAGTACTGTAGACGGTGTGTACTTATCTACAACCCCGCGCAATGTCTTGGGGAAGAGAGCTGCAAAACCGTTTGATTCGTACTCTGCAATTTCAAGGTTGCCCAATTTTCACAGCCTCACTTTGTACCGGAAAATATCTGCTTTCGATTTCAATGCTTTACCATCTTGGTTGAACCAGTTTTTTGATGTGGGTATCAATGATATTGCCAGAAATGTAGATCTTTTGTTGAAATTCGCATGTTTATATGCTTATCATATGCAAATGTGTATACTATATCTATATGGTAAGAAGTTGGACGGTGGGGGGCCATTCTCGCAATAAATCATGTCCATGAAACCGGATCCTGGATATGTTTTCAGTGACTGGGCACGGCCATAAATGGGGAACTTTGACAAGGAAACCTTTGACAGGTTTACACATGTACTCGCTGATTTTGTGGTGGAAATGAAGTAGCACAAGACAATAATTTCTCCGAAATGACGTCAAATGGAAAAAAAAAGGAAAAAAAGAGATGGAACTTGGAAGGGAAATGGGGAAAATGTGAGGGCTGTGTGAACCCAGACAGACCAAAGGCCAATTCATAAATCGTAGCTACGAATTTAGTCGTTCTCATTACGACACAACACTTCACAAATAATGAAAGAATCACGTAGGTTTTGCCACATAATGTTGCTGGCCTCATTCATTAGTTTTCATCTCTTTCTGTAAAAGTTTTACCGTCGAAACTTACACCTGGAGATCTGATTTCAGCTGTTTTGATCAATGTCACTTGTAATTCTGATGCCAAGTCGAGTGGGTCGTCGGCAAACGACAGACACTTACCAATACAACTAAGTGACTTTCTACAGAAGAAAATTATCGACCATGTGTTGGATTACGTCAGCCCCGTCGGAATTCAGGCATGTACCTTTTACCTGAACATAGGTGATAGAAAGTAACAGAATTTCATCTCTTGATTGTTGAATGCCATTAGCTAGAATCATAGAGAAACGAGAACTGGAGCTAGTTTGTCACATCCTTCAATTCACGTTCTCGACAGCGAAGAAATGACACTAAATCTGAACCCTGTCTCCGACAAAAAGAAAAGTTTACCTGAATGGTAGTGTGTGCCCAAAATCTTTGTGCACCTCCTCGGAAGTAAACATCTACCCGTTCCCAACTCACTTTCGTTAAACCTCTTAGCATTTCCTCTGCAAGTAATTAAGAAAAAATTAACATCAAATCAATTGATTAATAATTATGGTCACAAACTTCAAGTTCAAGGAATAGAAATCTGCAAGGAACAAAGATAAAGAGATTTAGATTAAAGAATTGGATTGAAGTTATGAGCAACATAGTTGCTACTTTTTCATTCTTCTGTTTGATTTCTCTCTCGCTACTATATAAATAATAGGAAGTCCGCCGCATTTGTTAGCCTTGTATATATCAAGAAGAAAAAGAAAAGAAGCAAGCAAGGAAACAAGATCCTTCATAGACAAGATCTTAATCAATTTGACCACATCATGTTAATTAAAAAACCTATTTGTGATTGTGACAGATATTAGATACAACCACCTTCCACAAAAAAAAAAACAAATTTCGATCATGAAGAGGATGAACTATATATAGGATGTTAATATCTCAATATGATGGTTCGTACGGTCGTATAAACTGGCTGCGAATCAGCATGATTATATTAGTTTGTCTGGATGACTGTTAAGGATTTGTTTAGTTTATCATACCAGCAAAGCACTTCCTAAAAAGGAGGAAAAAAAGGGTAATCTCCTAAATTTGTTAACATTATACATAGCAACAATGATCCCAGAAGAATTTATCATGCATTGAAGAAATAGACCTTGCAAATGATAGAACAGAACTAGTTATTGGAAAAGCAAACCTTCCATGTCAGCAGTTTTGCATCCATTAATTCTGGCTTTAGAAGGAACTCCTTGACTGTCTCTTGCAATTTTTGACGAATCGATATACACAACATGTGGATACTTGTTATCTTTTGACAGATGACGCCTCTGATAAATGGAGAAGGAATTAGAAGATCTTATACTATCAATAAAAGGAGAAACATCCTCAAAAAGCGGAACAGTAACCTTTGGAAGTTCAGTGCGACGGCGCAACGATGACGTGCTCCATCCAACAAGATCTTTAGAGTGTTAAGTTCATCACATAAGGACACTGAACCTCACCGTCAACCATTTATTCTTCAGGTCAATTCTTAATTAATTTCATACAATTCATAAGCATCAAAGAACAGTAATTCATCAGACAATTACGCAAAAAGATACTATTGACCATCCAGACTTGCAAAGAAGAAACAGGATACGGTCAAAACGTGCATTTGCATATGCAATCCGGCGTTTGAAGGACTCCAAAGCTGAGCTACAGTAACAAATCCAAAAAAGATGAAGCAAAATGAAGGACAAAGTTTGTTCTCGTATACTAAATCTGAAAACAAAGTTTGTTCTCGTATACTAAATCTGAAAAAGGTAAGTTATTTTGGTTGACACTCACATGAATTTGAGATCTTCGGAGTCATTAACCATCTGAACGAGCAGAGGGGATTTTCCGTTGTCACAGTCAGCCAAGAACAGATGTCTCCCAGTTCTACCAAGAAGGCCTGACATACGAGCAGCTACATTTTCCATGGTGTAAAAACCACAAAATCCTGGTACCTGAGCCAACACTACGCAAGGATTTCATGCTTCATGGAATTGAAAACAACAAAAGGCACGTCTCTGGCTGCCTGAAACAAAGATTTCATGGCAGCAAATCTCACAAAAGAAAAAGGGAAATGAAAATAAACACATTTTCATCACCCAACTTATGTATAGACTTAAGAACCTTGTGAGAGGTGAAATATGACCACTGCCCGGTTATGAAAGAAATTTCGTTTCGAATTGATAATGTCCAAACCTTCGCTTCAAAAACAACAGTAGAGAACAAAGAAAGGACCTGTTTATGGCACCCTGAACCAAGGTGTGGAGTAGCAAAAGTTATGAAATTCACAGGCTCCAGGCCAGCGATTTTGCCTTTCAATTTCTCCCCTATAGAGGCATCTTCAAATTCGTCATCTTTACAATCTCCATTTTCCTTTCTAGTCCCTCTTCCGTAGAGCTTAGCGATAGCATATCTTGCAATCAATCCACCTAATGAATGCCCTACAAGTGAAATCTTCTGGACAGAAGGGTGGCGTTTGATCACCGTTATGACCTGAAAGTAAGGAACAAAACTCTCTGTGAGACAATTTCAAATTAAAATGAACATCTTGTTTCTGTAGCAGTTAAATGAGGGGCAACTGCAAACCGATTCATAACCCACCTCTTCAGCTAATCTGCCACCCATCACATCTACGCCATCAAATGTCGACATCGTAGAATTAACTTTGCTACCTGCATTAACCTTAAGCACTTATACACACTGCGTTGTACAAGGTGATTGAAACTGTTCCAAGTTTATAATCCTAGAAAAGTGAAAAGTGGAAACAAAAAGGACTCACAATGAACAACAACATCCCTCGGATACTTTTTCAAAAGTTGTTTTGCACCAAATTTCCAATCTGCCGCACTACAAACCGCAAACAGAAACACAAAAAGTTTCCATAAAATAAACTCTCTTTTATATGGTAAGCTCCTCACATGACTAGAGACTAATCTATAAACAGAATCCAGAGCTAACGAGGCTTAAGACCCACCTGCCAATAATACCGTTAACCATAACAACAAGGTGAGTAGGATTCGAAGGCTCTCCGATCCTATCGACCTTCATATCAAAATTCCCATCTTCGTCGTTCTCCACTCGAAAGCATCCAAATTTTGGCATATTCTTGGATTTCCTACTCTTCTTTTTATTCCCAACATCCCCACTATTCTTCTCGGTTATGCCATTCATCTCATTCGAGTCCCTCACCTGCGCTTCCTGCAAGTTCCTAGACCTGTCTTCTACAGGGATGGAGTCCATATTGGTGTCAACTAACTAAGAGTGACCGGACGGAGCAAATGTGAAGGGAAGACTTGCGTGCGTCAAATGAAGCTTAATTGGGTGGGATTAAGAAGGAAACGGGAGGTCGAAAAACAGTTTATGGATTTTGGTTGGGGAATGGGTCCCATTAGGGTCCCAAGTAAAGGGACCACCGTGAATTTACCTGAAGTCGCCATGTTTCGGAGAGAGAAGTCAGAGCAGGGGCATCGCAGGGAAAAAGAGCTGGTCTTCTTTAATTTGGAACAGCGAGGGATAAAACTGGAATTTATGGTTGCTTCAGTAAACGTTCGGCAGAAGAGAGCGGATTTAAAAGGTAATCCACATTGACAAGCAATCCTACTCTCGTCTTTTCATGATTGCTGGCCATGTCAGCTTCTGAGGTGTTATTCCGGTGACTCAGTGTACGGGTACTTGAGATCTCGATCATTGGATTGTTGAACAATAATAAAGAGTTAGTATTTTTAATAATGTCTTTTTTTAATGTATGTTTTCGTAAAAAAGTACCGTTCAGAAATTAATTACATCGTAATAATCTAATTAAACATTTTATTTAATCAGCTACTCATATATTTTACTCAATTTTAAATAGACAAGGAGTTCTATCTTAAACTCCTTGTCTTTTGATTCTTAGTCTTAGACAATCGTGCTTGATAATAAATAATCATTTGTTATTTCCTGACTTCTGTTCAAGGTCAGGAATATATGGGAGTTGTTCTAGGTGACCTCCCTGAGCTACTCAAACCTTCTAGAGAGTATTAATTTAACCGAAACTCTTCCTTTTTAATCATAAACAAAACCCTTACCAACGGATTACTACCTGACTTGTCTTGTGATTCATTACGTTTGGCGGCCCGCCGAGGACTGACTTCTCTAATACACTCCATCCTTACTTTTCTCGCCCACCAAACTGAAGAAATCATTGTACCACTTTCGCGCAAGTTTCGTACCATAATTTGAAATACTTCCTTCGATTTATAATAAGAGTCGTTTCATAAAAATACACGCTTATTAAGAAAGTTAATACAATTATAGATATACTCTTATTAATTCTCCCATAAAATTACTTCGATAGTCAGCATCTTAAATAAAATGGTGAGAGAAATTGCCTTGAAATTGTGATATGTATAATTAAGATGAGAGAGAAATGAAAGGTTAATTTTAGAAAAAAAAATATAAACATGCATACAAAGTCAAGAATGACACTTATTTTGAATAATTAAAATGTATCTAAAACGACTCTTATTATGAATCGGATGGAGTATTTGACAAGCTAATAATTGAAAGTCAGACCATATGGTCGACCTATTTAATCTTGATAAACTTATACATCTTCACATTCTTGCCAATAAATCAAAAGTATAAGAAAAAGTTATTAGAAAAACATGCTTAATAATAATTAAATTGTGTTAACGCCTATAACATTTTTTGGGTAAATTAGTAACTTTTATAAAGAAAAAAAAGTTATGTACAACATTAGAGAAACTGTAGGTAATCTCTTAACACTTAAAATACATAATGTAGTGCAAACCTACTGCCCTACCATCAAACACTACAAGAAATAAGCGTTTTACTGACGGAAATTACCGTCGGTAAATAACAGATTTTCGTCGGTGAAAGTAATAACCGACGAAATTTGGTGGCCCAAAATTCGGTCGGTGAACTTCCCGCAGCAAAAAATACTGACCAAAATTTTCCGTCGCAATTTACGACGGACTTTACGATGGAAAGCATGTTATCGGTATTTATTTATCGACGGAATGGGCAAGTAAGATTCCGTCGGAGAAATTTTGCTACGATCATATGGTCCGTCGGTGAGGCGAAGATATCTTCAACAACTTTTTTCGACGGTTTAATTTACCGTCGGTAAATACTTTATTTTTCGACGAACAATTTTCCGTCAGTAATAGGTGATAATATATATTTTTATTTTGTTGTTTTGTTGTTATAATAATGTTATATTATATATATACTTTATTTGTTTGTATTGCGTTATATTATTTGTTCATAATATATTAATTTGTATATATAGTTTGAATAATGAGAAAATTAATAAATAATAAAACA
>JANZLF010000006.1:6314609-6325614 GCA_026546835.1 Erythroxylum foetidum | reverse complement strand
TATTGCAGAATCACTATACGTGCAAATCAATTATGAATGCACTCACTGTTCACTCATCCTCATTACCGATATGCCCTACATCGGTAACGGGATGTTACAACTTATTTCCTTCTTGGAAGACTACTCCCAGTTTTTCCTCTTCTTATTCACTTCATATTTGATATTCTCCAGTTTATCGGCCTGAAGTGCAGCATCTACCAACTACTTGTAGTCATAGACGTTATGGATCAGCACCTTCTCCTTGATCTGCAAATGAAATCCTCCCTCAAACTTATGGCATTTGTTCTCCTCATTTGCCACAATGTTGGCTGTAAATCGAGAAAGTTTAGTGAATTTCAGCCCATACTCACTCACATTCATGTCCCTCTGTGTGAGATTCAAAAACTCCTTGGCCTTCTTTTATACATATACCCTGGAGAGGTACTTCTTCCTAAACATTTCCACAAAATCTCTCCATGACAACACCGAAGGTATAACCTGACTGTGGGGCACTGATTCCCACTAATGAAGTGCATCTCCCTGTAGCAAGCTCACTACATAATCTAATTTCTCTTCATCAGAGCACTTCATCTGAAGCAAGACTATCTCAGTCCTCTTCAACCATGCTTCAGCCTCTTCTGGATTTGTAGTACCATTAAAATCTACAGATCCATACTTGCGGAGCTTATCATACTATCCACTCCTCTCTACTAGAGCTAGCATCGAAACTTGTGACCCTTAGCCCATGGCATATGTGAAAGCCTGAGCAAAGGCTTGAAAGAACCGCAGATCCATAGTAGGCATAGGAGGAGGAGACGGCGGCATTTCATACTGCACACTAGGTGCTTTAGAATTAAGAGCAGAGTGTGTCCCATGTCTTTTGGAACATACGATTCATCCGTACTTCCTCGGTGAGAGCTAGATCAAGTCAGATCTTCTCGAGTTCTTTTTTGAGGCGGCATATTCACTCCTTCAAAATAAAACATTTTAAAAACTTTTAATTCATGCTTCAAAAAAAACAACTTCAAATCATTTAAAACAATACAAAATAATGCATGAGGTTCATTTAAAAACAATGCATGTTCATTTCATATTTTAAAACTACTCATTCAAAGCTTAGGATACTCCTAAACCTAGTCTCCAACTTAGACCTAAACCTAGTTGCTCTAATACCATAAGATGTACCCCGTTTTCGGAGCCCAACTATTTGGATGTCATAAAACATGAGAGAGTGTATTACCTTGTAGGGTTATTTCCACGAAATCTCATTAGCCATCATCAGTTCATCTTCATTCTTATAACATCCCAAAAGTTTACTATTCAATCAATGTAGATCAAGATATGCTCATAACCAAGTCGTGCTCCTCCGACCTATTCCCTCATTTTTTTTCCATCAATATTTTTCAAATCAACACCAAAGGCTACCAATTTTTATGGATAGATATAAAAATATGTTAGGAATCTATTGGTTCAAAAATCACTTCATTTTGAGGTTGGATGATGAAGTTATGTCCAAAATAATGAAACATGATTATGTCCTCAATCATATTGTACCTATCTTGGGACAATTGGCATAACTTTCACTAGAGATATCATATTGAGGTGTGTTTAGGATGGTTTTGAAGAAGAATTTTAGATATACAACTTTTTTGAAGACTTTGAAGAGAGATTTTTCCATCTAGAGGGTCAAAACCATGAATTTCTGAAAGTATATAATGTATGTCCGTTAAACGGACATACACCTCTACCTAACAGACATACACGGGGTCTGGCGTGTCTTCTAGACCCGTGAAGGCCCGTTTAATAGACCTAATGTCCATTTAACGAAGATGGACTGGGGACATTTTCAGACCCAAGAAGGTCCGTTTAACGGACCTAAAGTCCATCTAATGGAAATAGGTGAGACAAAACTCTCTCTAAAATATCTCTAATGATTCCTACATACATTCTAACATCACTTTCACTCATAATCTTCCTAAATTCACTTCTTCTAATGAAATATCACTCATTAAACATTCAATTACCAAATTTATTTCATTAAACTTCCAAATCTCAACTCAAATGATTCATCACATACAACTAATTCTCATTTTTCACTATAGATGTCCCATATGCATCCTGTGCGTATTACTAACTTATAATGATCATATCTCTCAATTACAATATCCAAAAATTTTATACTTTATATCATTGGAAAGCTAAAAAGATAATATACAACTTCAAAGAAGACAACTTTGTCTAATTCATCCTAGATCAATATAGTTTTGCCTTAGAAGTCAAAACACAAATTTTACCCTTATGAATGCTTGAAAATGCGATGGAGAAACTTTGAGAGTTATGAGCAAAAACACAATCATATTTCATTATCATTTAAAGATAAGAGTTTTATAAAGCTTTAATGGGCATTTCAAGCCACAATACATCATAGTCTAAAAATACATAATTTACACAAAGTAGAATTGCTCAAAATGCAACTAAAGCTTTGTTTTACAAAAACTAACTTAAAATACAAAATAAGCAAAATCCGGAGTAATGTCTTTATGCTCGATCACTTGATCTCTTACTCATCACCTAAAGATGGAGAGGAACTAGGGATGAGCTTAAAGCTCATGGGTAACAGTTTTATAATTGGTAACAAGCAAAAACTATTGAAAAACCCACATTGAATCATGAATCACATATTTCCCAATTCTCAATTTATCAAACAATTTACAAGCAACCCAAATCATGCATTCAATAAAATTGTCAACTCATAAGCACATCAAAATGGTTTAGGTGGTCCATAAATAGAACGATCTAACCTATTCTCAAAAAATGGTCCTATGTAGTCGTGAACAGAATGAACTAACACAATCCCACATAATGATTTTTGCGTAGTTGTAAACATGATGGAGTCCATGGAGGAGCTCCATGTCATTAGTGGGCGGGTGGGAGAAGCCCTTAGTCGAAGTGCACTTGACATACATAATGGACCAAACCAAACCCATATAACATGTATTTCATAACTTGTAAACTTATTTCCCAAAATGACACTTTTTTTGAAAAATGATTTCAAAACATAATATCTTTTCAAAAATCAATTCCATATTCTTTTCATAAATCATCAACATAATATTCACATACCAAACATATAGCACTTTCTCAAACTATTCAAAGAGCAATAAATGCACATTTATAACAAAATTGAAAACATTTAACTTTCTTAATTTGGAAGAAGCATTAATGGATTATTACTCAATTATAAAAATGTGACCCACCTTGAATCCCTTGCTTAACAATTGCTCAAAGATGCCTCTCTTCTTGCTCATCTTGCCTCTCCTCTTGATTTCCTTCAATATTGGCAAAAATCCCTATTCAATAGGAATTCCAATTGATAACTCAAAGAAATATATACACTAAAATTGATCCTAGAATACTTAAACTCATGCATTTCTTAAGCCTTATGAACCACCCTTCCAAAAATTCAAAAATGTAAACATAAACTTACCTTGAATCTTGACCAATTAATGAGTCTCTTGGCTCAAATGGAAGCTCTAATCTTTCTCTTTCTTTTTCCCTTCTTGAGCAACTTCAAAATCATTCTTTAAAACTAAGAAAATTTGAAACCTAGTTTAGCTTTCTCTTCTTTTCTCTCCTTCCATGACACTCTCGCTTTTCCTCTCTTCAATTTTTGTTTTCTTATTCTTCAATTGCAAGACAACCATTCTTCTTGCCCTTTTTAACCTTAATGAGTTCAGAAAGTTTATTTTACCTTTCCTTATAAGCTTATGTTCTTTTAACCTTAAGTGATCTTCCAAAAATACCCTTCAACCTTCTTACTACTTTAATACAACTAAACCATATAATAAAATCCTACTAACATTGACTTAATAATTAAACTCCAAAACTTAATCTATCAAAACCTCATAATTCATTTAAATCATGCTTAATTAAAGAAAAATTTCAAGGCTAACAAAAATCCCTACATTCTTGGAGCAAAAATTATTGTAATGCTTCTATGATTTTAGTAAAATCAAGTTTTAAAAGATTTCTAACAACTTTGGTAATGTATAACATGATTGCTGTGAAAAAGTTATGAGATTATATTAAATGAATTTATGACAGATGGGAAAATTTTCCCCAAGTGTAGAAAACTTTTATTATAATAGAAAACAAACATGGTTAGAGTCATAACTTTAAAGATAGTTTGCTCATTTAGTTCAAATATATGTCAAATGTTATGATATCAACAGTTCAGATACATGATAACTATTATCATATCAATTGTTCTGGTACTAATTGTTGCACTAATGAAAGAAATATAAAAGAAATAAAGAAACAAAAATAAAAGAATTTGCATCTTTCAACCAATTTGTATGACTTATGTCCCTGGCTAAGGAGATAGAATTCTTCTTTTAATGTAAGAAAGAAGATATAAGGAGAAGCATAAAAATACTACTTTCTTACAAAACTTTCAAGAGGTATTTATAAACTATGGTTACATATAAGAAGTTTCAGATATATTCACAAAAGCTTAGGGATTCTAAAAATTTATTTCCACGTGTCTTAAAAGAATAGGTCAAAATTCCAGCATAGGTCGTAAGTGCTACTTCGACTGCAGTTTGTTCTACTTATCAAGCATGTTTGTCTAGTACAAGACTTTTTTTAAAAAAACAAAGGAGCTAGAAACTATTAATCTAAGTCTAGTACAAGACTTTCATTGATCCCAAGACCTTGTCTGTATTAATTCACTTCTATAATTCTATTTTCACCAAATTCAAGTCATATCTTACCGTTTTTACCTTAACTTGAATTTTACAATGTCTAACTAAGAAACATCCCTTCAAAGGCTTCAAACTAAACAAAGATTCACCAATCCAAACTATAACTGAACGTTTCTGCGAGCAATGACTTTATCATCAATATATTTACTATATCATATAAAGTGTGATTCCTTTTTAACAAGATTTAACTAACTACAATCAATTCTTAACCTTGCAAAACTTCACATCCTTCACTGTACCACTCATCCATCTATCTTTCACTTGATTTTCTTTAGTCTTCTAAAAGATAATTGCATCTCCATCACTGATGGTAAGAGCATACATGACGGAGTCTCCTTAACCATAGCTCTTTAATTACTTAAAGATCCTTCTCACTCTATCCTTGAATATAGCATATTGATGCTTTCTTCCTAACATTATTCTATTTCCTAAACTAGAATGTTTAGCCCCCTTAGCATATATTTTAAGTTGTTTTAGTATACCTTTAAACCAGTATTGTCCCCCTTAGCATTTATTTTAATTTGTTTTAGTATACGTTTAAACTAGTATTGTCCATTGTTGATCTTTGCATGTTTTTTTTCATATGTTTGCATCATCGTATGTCATTCTCTAAACAATATATCCTTAAAGGTTACTTTAGATCTTCTACTAAGTACATGAAGCTTAGAGAAGTCTACCTTTCTATTTTTTTTCACCATGGAATAAATTTCCCTTATAAATTGCATCATCTTTTGCTTACTAAGATGATTTACCCAGATGTGCCATATGGCAAAGCTATCTTCTTCTTCTTTTTAAGATTGAGACACAATCACTAATTTCGTTATTGTCTTTCCTATTAAGACATAGATTTTATACAAGAATTTTCTTTTTATTATACTTAGCGTACCATTTACTACCTTAAGTTGTCCATCATCACTAGAAAACTGATATCCATGACTATCAATAATACTATGAGAAATCAAATTCTTTTGAAGTTCAGGAGCATAACATATGTTTAATATTTTAACAATTTAATCATGCATTTTGATCAACATTGAACTACTGCCTTTTGACAATACTCTCTCCATCATCATCCAATATGATAGTACCATTCTATTTTTTAAAAGGAACAAAACTAATTCTTATTGAATGTCATATGGTAATCACCCACAAATTTGCATATTTGGAATTGCTCACAGTCAAAATATCACTGTATCTTCCATCAGCTTCATCAAAACACTTATAGACTACATCAACCCTTATTTTTCTATATATTTTCTTTTTTTTTATTTCCCTACTCTCACTGTGAACAAACCCTCTTAAATGCTCTTCAACTTTATAATTAAAATACGGAACAACTTTAATCTTTGATTTAGATTGTAACTTACTCCTTTTTTTAAATTCCTATCCTCATTTCTTCCTCTGTCAATAATCAGACTTAAATCTAATATATATGCACGTGTGCTAGAGACAATTTTCTTCAATTCTTTAGACTGGAGAGCATCCTTTACATCATGGTTAAAAAAAATCTCTTTTCCATACATCATTGTATCAATAAAATTCTCATATAAATTAGGCAAGAAACATATAAACATTGTAACTTGATCCACGTCCTCAATTTTAATTTGAACACCTTGTAAAACTAAGATAATTCGATAAAATTACTAATATGATCTTTCTTTTGTGTACTTTATAACATCTTCAAGGTATATAAACATTGTTTTTGATATAAACGATTTGTAAATGATTTCTTCTAACACTTAATTTCATGTGATCTCTACAACAAAGTAGAAATTGTTTGGTTAACTAACTCTCTGACTACCCTATCATAGACTTAAATAATATTGTGTTGTGTGTCCTAAATAGAATCTATTCCTTTTTTGATGCCCCTAAACTGTCTATTTTTCTTCTCCTTCTACCGTTGTTGTGCATCCCTACTGAACACGAACCACCCTTATCTTTATCTTTCATAAAGTGAAATCATTTGAATCATTAAGTTTCTCAACATCAAACTTATAAAAAGATATTTTGACAACAAACCTTAGATTCGCAAAGACAACTCAATCTTTGATATCAATTATTGCACTAATAGAAGTAATATAAAAGAAATAAAGAAGAAAAAATAAAAATTTATGTGGTTTAACCAATCTGTTTGACCTACATCTGCAGTTAATTAGATAAATTCCCTATTATTTCATACTACTTCCTCGTAAAACTCTCAAGAGATATTCATAAACTAGGGTTACGTATAAAAAATGCAAGTATAATGAAACTTCATTTCTATAATAGGTTAAGAATATCAAAACTTTATTTTCATATGTTTTTGAAAATGTGTCACAAATTTGATGCCTAGCACAAGTACCACTCCAATTTTGATTTGCTTCCGTTTCTCATATTTTTCTTTCCAGTATGAAATCATTGTCGATCCGTAACCCTGTCCAATGATGATTAGCTTCTATATTTGTAATATTCAAAAAATTCAAGGCATACAATAACAATATTGCAAACCAGTATGTGGAGTGGATCCAAACACCAGACCTTTAATAACAGTTCTTTTATTACTGCATTCCTAAATGCTCGCTTTTCATGTTCAGTTATCACTATTAGTCCTTTTCTTCAATCTGAATATTTTATCAAGGAACTGTACCATATATTTGATTGCGTGATATAATCAGGTTGTCTGTAGTTTGTGTGATATTCCTGTAATTACAGTTTCTATGGTATGCCAGCAGAGAGCAAGTTCCTCTAAGCAACAAAAAGTGAAACAGACATAATTAATACTCAGTAAACATGCCTACTCAAATTGGACGACAAAGACAAAGGATGCAGCTCTGAACCTCCTGCAGAAACCGATTCTTTCTGTTTTTCAATTACAATAACTAAACGCCATGAACCCTTTATTGACTTTCGTATTATTGATTTCGGGTACTCTTCCATTAAGTGATCATAGTTTTGCAAATGCAAGCTTAATGTCACGCTCAAATTCAATGGAGTAGATTAATTGGTTTGCTTGGTAAGAGAGTTGGACAGAATCGAACCAATTTCCCTTTTGGGTAATGCATAAGCAGAGCGTAGACAATGAAAATTTCAACGAACTGAAATGGTGTTGGATCGAGCCACAACAGGGAACCTTACCTCCAAGGATTTTGATGAAATCTTGGGTTTTTGTAGTAAATTCATTGTATGTTCTGGGCATTGAACGACATGATGACAGCCGTCCAAATTTGTACAACAAGATTTCTTGCATGGATCATTTTTATCTTGACAGGTTAGATCCATATACTTTTCTGTTAGTGAATGATTATCATGTCGAAAACGGATTCGACACAAAATCATCTTCAGAACAGTACATGGACCACATCCTTGACTTGCAAGACCTGTTGGAATATTGGAATTCAGGGATAAATCTGTTGGGCCTATAGTATGATCTACATCTACCCTGGATTAACTCAGTATTCTATTCTTTGTCTGCCTATCTGATTTATAGCGTTGGATGCCCTGGAAGTTATGGCTCCAGAAAACTTTTACTTATCCCGCAATTGGAAAAGTCATGGGTCGAGAGAGACAATTAGCATTTGTCAATGCAGAAGGTGAACTCAATGAAACTCTTAAAGGACACGTTCATCTTACACATTCCGAGGCTTCCGCGCCACCCACACGGCGGAAATTGTTGCGATTTCTAGGATATTTACAATAACGTTTGTTGTTGATAAGCCTATCCTCCGGCGGTCTCGGTAGGCATGTCCGTTCTCGAGGCTCCTTATTTTTCTTTGCTTTTGGATAAGCTCCCCCTTATTCCATTTTCCTTTATTGTTACTGCTGGGGAGATTTGAAGTCTACAAGTTCGATGGGTTTATTGATTGATGAGATGGTCGAATCTTAAACATATCAAAAATGGTCCCAGTGTGTGAGTGACTTTCATTTTTGGGGATGAGACACAAGGTATGAACTGGGTTCTTGTTTCAGAGAATCCCATCTGCATTTTTGCAACACACCTACTCGAGTTCAATATAATTATTGGATTGACCATATTTTCCAATTTGATTTTTAAAAATAAATAATAATTTATTAATTACTTATTTCCATAAACTTTTTAATTAACCACAAAACTCTGATTTGGGTCATTGTATTGGAACTTAAGTTCTTCAGAAATACTTTCGTCTACAGGATACGAGTGATTATTATTTATTGGCAACGAGTAAGAGTAGGATCTTTTGCACTTTTGCTTTCCCTTTCCCTGGATAATCCATGAGCCAACAATGTTCTAAATGAAGAAGAAGAAGAAGAAGAGGAGGAAGAGATAGACCCAAGTTCCGCGTGTTTCAGTTAGAGAATAAGACGTGTCATAACATCAATCATTAATGTATAGATTTCAGGTGGTGGATGAAACATCAATTCATATGTTGGGTTTGACATAATTTATACAGACATTTACAATATAAGGGAATGAAATGAATTCCCCACAAGTAGCGAATCAATAATTATTTATAGGAATACTGTCCCCTCCCTCTCGACTCTTCCTGCAAAGAGTCCCAAATGCACCATAACCAGACACTGAAGTGAGACAGCCCTATCACTACTAATAAAGACGACTACAACGCCACCTCAGGCCCATCGCACCAGTTTGATATCTACTCTTCTATCACCAATACCAATATTGATGGGTTCAGTTGAAAAAATAGTTGGCTTCTGATGGACCCCATTCTCCACATGGTTGAATAGTAAAAAGTAGTGTATTATTTATCAGTACCAGCAGCTCTAGAGAGACATGGATGTCACTTTCAACAGGAGGATACAAGAGGGAAGGGAAGGAGTCAACATTTTGATGGGATGGAGCGGCTGGGACCCATATGCTGTGAAGTTAGACCACTTAAGTCCAAGACAGTCATTAATAATTGATTCTAATTAAACCTGGAATTTTATTAACAGTAATCTGTGGGGTCGTTGGAGACTGACCACTGGATTTTACGATGTCTTCTTGGAGCATCGGGAAACAGCCCCCGCGCTGTTTTCGCGCGCCTCTCTCGCGCATCGGTACTAGGTCCCACCACCCTCCAATCGCTCAGGTTGGGTGGGTGGTCTCCAGTTCCGCCCACTCATTTTGATTTTAGTATTACTATTATTAACCCATAAATTAGGGTGGTCAGAACTCAGAACTCATCCGTTAAACCTATTTATCAACGCGTGACTCATTTTTCAGATTATTATATGAAAAAAAAGTGTGATTATTATAAATATCAATATCATAGTCATAGGTATAGTTATTGTACGAGTGCGTTTATATGCTCTTTTACACTACTAGTACTTACACTTACTGCAGTCTTTGCTTCTTTTGTGTTTACTGAACTTATGTGGCAGTTCTTCGTATGGTAATGTCAGTTCAGTGCTTGTGTTCCTGTCTTTCCATGCTTTGTCCATTTCCTTGCTCTTTCAACTCTGATTATGAATCCTACTCAGTACTAATATGAAATCGTGCTCTTTTATCCTTTTTTAATATGCCTGATTTTTTAAGACAAGCTGTCAGTAAACTTTCAAAATCTTGTATGTATATAGAAAGTAATGTATCTTTGGAAATTAATATAGTTCAAGTTATTGTTTTCCATGATTCAGAATTCTTTTTTCTATTGCACGGTTCAAATAATTTGTTAAATCAATTATGCTACTTTCTGTAAAACGCATCTAATTAAAGGTCAAATTTAGATGTTAACTAATACTCAAAAGTCAATTGATTGTATTAATTTAATACTATGTTATCAATAACTTGTCAAGAAGAGCATTGATGAACTTTTAAGTAGTTTAATAATTTTCTTATCTGAGAAGGAGGATCGTATGTAAGGGATATATTAATCCAATTGATTTCGAGTCATCGACAATAACTTCTCTAATAGTTAAGAGTAAGGCTGCGTATTGTTGGATCTTTCTAGATTTTGCATATCAACGAAATTCATATATACTGAATGCTCTTGTTGTTGTTGTTGATTACGAGCCTTATTTAATCAAAATGCAAAATTGATACACTTTAAATATATAACATGTGAAATTTGTAGAATTATTCATTTACCATTGACTTTGTAACAAATTTAGAGCCTGTTTAGATGAACTTATATTGGTAGAGTTTTTGTCATTAGAATTTTTTTCAGTAGAATTTTTTTTAGAAAAGTTTTTATAAGAAGTCAGTTGACTGTTTGGTTATCAATTAAAAAACAATCTTTTTTTAAAGAATTTTATACAGTAGACTGTTTGGCAACATAAAAATAAAAAACACTTTTTATTAATTTTAACTA
>JANZLF010000006.1:6297167-6311535 GCA_026546835.1 Erythroxylum foetidum | reverse complement strand
TGTACGCAATATGCGTAAATGCATGATTTGAGTGAACCATCGATGATGGTTTCTCACTGAGTTCGCAAACTCACCCAAAATTGCGATTATTTTTCAGGACTGATAGAGTAGACTCCTAGCTCCGAAGATAGTCTGTTCGTGCCGTGCGAGCGTGCTGGCAAAGAGCGATGGCACACAGGTCGGTCAGCTGGGTTGAACTTTTGAGGATGACTTAGGAGAGATGTTTGTATCAGTTTCCTTTTTGGTTTTGTTAGGAGACGGATAGACTTGTCTATTCTGACACTGGATGATTGTATTAAGACTGATATTGTAAATTTTAATTTACTGATTTCTGTTATATTGAGATTTAATTTACTGCGATGCCATGTGGATATTAGTAAAATTGTTCTGGTAGTGCACCTTTATCGTGGGATACCTGTCGGGCGTCCCGGTGTGTACCCTACAGTGGAGGGGCGCTACATTTAAACAGAAAGTTAATTGATGATATAAAGTTAAAATTATCTTAATTGATAATAAAAACATTAAATTGTATATAATAAGTATTTGTAATTTAAATGAAATGACTACAAGTATACTATTGATTTGGTATCCACAGATGCTTTGATTTAGATTAACAATATATAAAATTTAGAGTAACAATACTTAAAATTTAAAGCCACAAACCAAAGTTTATACTACAAATAAGTTTCAGCTTGTGCAGGCCATTTACATTTAAAATGCAACATTTTCAAATAGGAGGTTCAAACTACAAACAAATACCTAAATTAAATCAAGTGCACAAAAACCTACTTCCCTCAACCAACATGCAGAGAAGTCACTGAAGCACGTATAGAAAGAAGATAATGGAGTTAGAGTGAGTTGACGGCCAAAGAAGATAACTAAACAAAGAAAAGAAGATAATGACAATCAAAGCAGTACACAAAACACAGTAACGAACAAAACTCAACAACGTCGTAAAAAACAATCAAAGAATATATTGTTACCTGAACCGGCGATTAAAGAAGGACAACAATGATGACACGCGATGGGTGAGCGACGGCGAGGAGAAAAGATGGTTAACTATACATGAAAACAAAAGATCATCCCTAAATGATATGTTGTACATCTTCAATTTCTCATACGTTATAAAAAAATTAGATAGGAAATCCTAAAGTAAGCTAGAATGAAGTTCCAATTGATATAATCAAAAGCTTTGAAATAAATAATCTTCATATTGTAACTTTAGTTAAGTGTTTTCTTATAGTAGTTTATGGACTTATATCATCTCATTATGATTTAAAAACCAAAAAATTTAACAAATTAACTCATAATCATGCTATATATTCTCATATTATCATAAATGAGTGATGCAACACCTAATATTAAGTATATGTAAAATGATAATTTAGCAACTATAAAAATGTTAAAATGTATGGATTTGGTATAAAAGGCTTGGACATACAAGCATGGACCTTATCTCTAATCTCAACTCTAAGTAACTTTTCAATAAACATTCAAGGGTAAAATTTAATAAGGACAAGATTTATGGAGCTTTCTAAATAGGCAAACAAACCAAAAGCTCTTTCAAAAGTAAAAAGTTGATAACTTCCACTATACTTTCACACTACTTCATATGTATTTATTTAGACCAGCTAGAGTTGCTAGTCCAAGTGGAAAATTTTATGTTTTTATCATAGTTAATGACTTTAGTAGATTTACTGATGTTTTATTCTTAACTAAAAAAGGGGAATGTTTTGAGGAATTTCTTAAATTTGTAAAGAGGGTTTAAAATGGAAAAAAAAATCTCTATAACATCTATTAGGAGTGACTATAGTAGGAACTTCGAGAATGAAAGATTTGAAGCCTTTCTATGAGGATAATGGTATCTTTCATAACATTTCTAATAAAAGATGCCCTTACTAAAATGGGTTTGTTAAGAGGAAAAATAGGACTTTATAAAAAAAATAGTTAAGACTGTGATAAACGAGTATGATCTCCCTACATATTTTTGGTCAAAAATTATGGCTACAACAGATACAGTTTAAATAGAGTTTACATAAGAACAACTTTGGATAAAACCCTTTATGAGATTTGTAATAGGAAGAAGCCAAAATTTAGTTACTTTAAAGTTTTTAGATATAAATGCTACATTTTGAATACTAAATATAACTTTAAAAGTTTGATTCAAATGTGGATAAAGGAATTTTTTTGGCTATTCCTTAACTAGCAAAGTATACAGTGTATTTAATAGGAAGAGTCTTATTATTAAAGAGTCTTTACATAGTATGTATGATGAATCTAACCATATTGTATTTAAGAAAGTTTTTAAAGATGATGATGTAGGTATATCTAAGGAGCTAGAGCAATTAGTCCTTGAAGAAAACAAGAGTGCTCACCAACGCACCTCTCATGAGCATATTTTCGAACCAAATGAGGGAGATAAGAAAGAATAGGAGCTCCTAAAAGTTTGAAAATTTAAGAAGAACCATCCTCCAAATTAAATTCTAAGTGATGTTTAGCAAGAGTAATCACTAGATATCATCTTATAGACTTATCTCATCTTGCTTTATTTCTCAAATTAAACCTTCTAAAAGAAACTCTTATTGATGGAAGTTGGGATCTTGCTATGAATGAGGAGTTAAACTAATTTGAGATGAGTAAAACGTGGACTTTAGTCCCTAGACCTAGAGATCATCAAATCATAGGTACCAAGTGGGTCCTTAAATACAAATTAAATGAATCTGGTACCATTATGATAAATAAAGCTATATTGGTGACAAAAGGGTACAATCAAGAAAAGGGCATAGGCTTTGAGGAAAATTTTGTTCCAATGGTTAAGTTAGAAGCTATTAGGCTCTTACTTACATTTGTTTCCTATATGAAGTTCAAATTATTTAAGATATATGTTAAAAGTGTTTTTATAAATGTTTCTATTCAAGAAGAAGTTTATGTTGATCAACCTCTCAGGTTTGAAAAACATAATGCACTGAACTATGCTTACAAACTTTCAAAGGCTCTATATGAGTTGAAACAAACTTCCAAAGCTTTATATGATAAGTTGTGTATTTTTTAAAAATGATTTCTTTATAAGTAAAGTTGACACTACACTCTTTACTAAAATACACAAGCATGATATTTTAATTGTTCAAATTTATGTTTAAATGACATTATTTTTTGTGCCACCAATAAGAGTATATGGAAAGATTTGTCCAAACGTATAAGTAAGAAATTCGGAAAGTATGATAGGAGAGAGTTTAACTTCTTTTTTGAACTCTAAATCAAATATATATAAAAAAAAGTTATTAAATTAAGCAAAGAATCCTTAAAAATTACTCAAATGCTTCATAATAGATCAAGCTAAACGATAAGGGACATCTACGAATGTCACAAAATTGAATACAAATGAAAAAGGCAAGCTAGTTGATGTCAAGCTCTATTGAGATATGATTGATAGTTTGCTTTATCTTACTATAAGTAGGCCAATATATAATACTTTATCGATAGGGCAATTATACCGTCTGAAATTCATTGATAGAATATAGATCTGTCGGTAAATCTCTGACAATAGTTTATTGCGGCAAGCGTTTCCGCCTAATTTATCAACGAGTAGGATTTTTTCGTTGTTATATTCTATCGAAAATTTGTTGGGATATTTTTTCTCCACTTTTACCGACGAAAATTTTATCTATCGCAAAATGAAATTTTTTACGATAGTATTATCAACGGATATTGATTTTCTTTCTCTAATTAGTTACAGTATTTTATTTCGTCTGTAATTTTCTGCCAATAATTTATGATTTTTTTGTTGTGATATTTGTCTCTACATGATTCTTTGGAAACTTTTAAAGCTAAATTCTCTCAAGATTAGAGAATCTACAGTCTAACAGTCTTTGTAAGTGCGACAAGTGCCATTCAGCATTTGTCCAGGCTCTTGTCACAGAGCAGAATCAGTAGTAAGGCATATTATTATTCTTAACTGTATCCATAAGATCATACAGTTTAAAAACGAATTGATCACTAATTAAAGTCGTGCTTACAACTTGTAGCAAGCACAAATTGCTCTTTATAGCCTCTGGGAAAAGGGCACCGCTCCTTCTGCCTGCTTCTTCTCCCAAATAACAAAAAGACAAGGTCGTGGTAGTAGTTGCCTATGGCATCTAGCTAAAAAGCAGCTTTTTAGATAACAATGGTGAACAGTCGCTCTGCACATAGACACAGGGACAATGCGGAAAACAGTCTTACTTTCCTTTCCCATCTTGAATATCTTTCTAAAATTTCTGCATCTCAATCAAATCAGCATCTTCATGCTTTTTTCTACCCAAACAAAATAAAAAATTGATGGAAACAAATTGAGGATAAGATATTTGCTAAGCTTGAATTAGTGCCTCAGCCTGTATCTAATCATTAGTAAATACTCGGTGCTCCTAATAGTGTTCCCTTATTTAATTCAGACTAAGCCAGCCATGATCCATTTTTTCCTTTTAGAAAGGAACCCTTTATTGACTGAAAATACTTACGACATCTTAACCTCTTTCTTTGTTCATTTGTCACAAAGAGAGGAACGCTTCACCTGATAAAGCAAATGACAGTTGTTTCAACTTGGCTTTTTTCTGTTAACTAGATTTAAAAAATGCTAAGCAGCTGGAAGGAGGATTATAGCACAATTATCTTATTAGCTTTCGGAATCTCTCACAGTTCTTGGATAATAAGATTCCACGTAATTGCAGCACTGTTGATGAACATATCACACGCCATTTTCCATGCCCATTGGATTCTTGTGATTATTGTTATAAGATATCATTAAGATACTAAACGGTGGTCTACTTTGTCCCAGTCCCACACGCCGAAGTTATAATGTGGAATTTTGTGACAACATTATTGTAACGTGACTTGTAAGAGATCAGCCAATGGGACGCTTCTTCAAATCTAGTTTTCTTTATTATTGTTACTTAAAAGTATGTGATTGCATTAATTAGAACAAACTTAAATTAGTTAAAAAATTAAGCATTAACTGGCCCCGATGCTTTACAAAAACAGCAGCGTGCATTCATGAGAAACCCCATTTCAGGTAATAGGTTCTTTTCGGGTTGTGTATATTCTCGTTAAATCAAGATGCAGGTCCAAAAAAAAAGTTTAGAAATTTAACAACATGAGCACAAGATTAGATTAAAACTATAGAGAGCTTGTGTCAGCTCACCTCACATTACCCAATTCAACGCAAAATACCCATGGTTATTAATGTTCTGCGAATACCAAACATGTTATGCTGTGGGTAACCAAACTACAAATAGGTGACATGACAAGAACAGCTCATTGAAATGATGATTGAAGATGATGATTTGACTGGAAAAAGGGCAGCATCAATAATGGACATATGAGCCGTTGAGAAAGATCAATCGCATAAGTATACTTCATTTCCATCTCATTAGGTTTAATGGACATCACAGAATGAGACTTCACATCAATAGACCAAGAAAACAAAATGAAACTCTGTTAGTTTCATAGCCCGAGTTCCATGGTACAATCATCACCTACTTCGTTTAAAATCCCAAATCTTCACCAGCCCACCATGTCTCATGCAGATTTAAAGACTTGGAATCAGTTAGCTAGGCAGGAATAACAGCAAAAGAGAGAGTGTTGGGAAATAATGTGGATGATGGAAGTTATCATCAACAATACACATAAATCAAACTGCATAAGTGGCGAAGATGAGCGATACTTGGCTGGAGCGGGTGACAACCGATTATGGGTGAGGGGTAGCTGAAAGTGAATGACCAGTAGTACTCTGATCTTGCTGTCCGTGAGTTGTAGGTGTCCAATCATGCGCAGAGAAAAGAAAAGAAAAAGGAAAAAGGACTGGTTGATTCTGTTTATCTGAAAGCAAATGACATCTCTTCTCATGATCTGGACCCTCACAAGCCAAAACCCTTTTGTAGCGCGCGACTATCGGGGGTGTGGAAGCCCTGTGGCTGTAGCTGGGGGTCTTTTGAGGAAGAGAAAGGATATGGAACCAATCTTGGTCATAGCCGCCAGCTATACCTCGTTGCAGAGCCAAACCTACAGAGCCCATTCATGTCTTTCTCTATGTCTGTTTGTCTCTCCCTCTCTAAGTTTTCTTCTCTTCTCATCTCCAGGTCCATGCGTACATCACACGTGGTTTTCCTGCAACAGGTTATTGCAAACAGTACACCTGTGGTCAGAGTGAGGTGACACTGTTTAGTGTTTACAGTTGAAATTTCGTACTTCATGTAACATGGAATTAATAATTGGATACTGCGTATCCAGTAGGATGTCAATACATGTGAAGTAATCTTCTTTTTCTATCTACCCCTTTCATTTGGAGGACGTAAACATGAAATAATATTTTATTTTTAAATTTTAACTTAATTCTTAATATTAATCGAAATAGCTATTTTAATTTTCCTTCAAATAATTAATTGAAAAGATGAAGCAACTCCTGATATATTTATAAGTTATTGACAAAATATTCAAATGAGATTATATGCCTCAATATTTTATATTGCAATGTAAAATAAAACCTAATACGTTCTAACAATGGCATTCATTGAACATGATTATCATAATTGTTATTGTCTTACAACTTCAAATCATTGAACTATATATTAATAAACAGTGATATCATCTTGCCAAGGATAATGATTATGTTGATATCAGTAAGTACAAACATGTATAGATCAGGAATAAATATCATGGAAGAAGCATAATTAAGCATTTCCTTTTGCCATAGAACCAATGCATTAATTATGTTTAACGGTTACTTTCTTATTATAACTTTTGGCTTTTGGTTTTTTTGATATTCTAAAACCAAGAGATTGAGTTTACATCTCTTTTCAACTATTATATATATATATGTTTCTATGCCCTTTAAAATCAGGTGGTCACAATATAAGAATTAATTCAACCGTGAAAGGCAAAAGATGAAAGCAGAAAAAGAAAAAATTGCTTTTCCCAACACTAAACTAATTAATGCAATAATTGCCATTTTAGTCATTTTTTTCAAACTCACCAAAAATTTCAAACTTCCACATTTACGAGGCACAAGTGAATAAGAACATTTGGCCTAGTCAATACTTGAATTGCTCTATGTTGTCAACTAAGTGATGTTTAACAAGGAATTTTGTGTTTTTTTTTTGTGAGTCTCCTGTCAAAACTTACATTAAAGTAACGTTTAAGAAACTTCCTCTAACTACACTAATTTTTGAAGGTATGGTGCGTGCCTTACTATAAGCTTTTAACTAGGAACACAATGCTTTGGTCCATCTTGTATTAAATGAATTATGTTTTAGTACTAATTTACTACTGTAATCATGATCCAAAGCTCAATATCCTGTATATGTTCATGGAATTGTTTTCTTCTTTTAAATTAGTAAAGCATTAATCTTTACCTAATTTATTTATCCAATCGTGTTCCTTGGGACTTTATCAGAATGATCACTTCCTTCCCGGAAACCTGCAGCTTGTATAATATTGTCGTGACGCCAGTTCAAGGTCGATCCTCATAGTCAATCAACACCTCCTTCACAAGTCCTTTAAAGTGTACATCTCTTAATTGATTAGTAAATTATATCTTCCTCCAAAACTTTGTTTCTGAGTTTTTCTTCATTCCAAGAGCTCTGATAAATCTTTTGGCATTGTTATCATGAGAAGTAGTATTCAATTTGTACCGTGTGTACTAAAGAATTTATCATGGAAACTACATTTCAGCAATATCATTTCGACCAAGACCAGGACAACTTGTGTTGCGTGCACCTTTAGAAAACGTTGTTAAGCTTGTCTTGTATCGCAATATAATTACTTGATATTGTGACGTAAGAGAAGAGATGTCAGGAACTAAAATTATAAGATTCTGATTTCAAATTTTTACTCGAATGGGATGCAAAAGTAAATGTATTAGGATGTTTTATTGTGTTCAGTGAATCTCAACCATTTATTTATGCAGATTTCACGTTTATTTATATGGAGTCCACGTGAGACTCACATAAAAAAATAACTGAGATTTACTAGACACGATAAGACACCTTAAAATTAGACAGAAAATCTGAACTCTTAATATATAATTCATTTTGAATTTCGAATTAAAATTTGGAATGCTGAAAACGTTGAAAAAATTTCCAAGTTTATGGACTAACACAATAATAGATGATGATACGTGTCACACCAGCCCAGCTTATATCTAAAATATTAAGAGTATCACTGCCACAAAGGAATTAATTTAAATTAAATTCCGTACAAAGGCTGGTTTGTGAGGTCCAGTAATTCAGACAAATAAGAAATAATTAATTCTGGTAAAAATTTACTCGAAAGTTTGTTAATCCAATTCAAGTGGGATGCATGTCAATCAACGGAATAAATGTTGAAACAGTTTTAAGCAATAGCTGATTAGAATGTTAACAACTTTCAAAAGGCTATAAATAGCCTTCGATTAGGTTGGTGGCACGTCTCATGGCAAGAGGAACAAGAACCTGTAAAATAGGTTTTACCCGAAAATAGAAAAGAAAATAAGAGACTCACTCACTAGCTAGGTGTCCATCACTTCTTAAAGGATCGTACGATAGGGTAAAAAGGGTAAGAAAGTCCATCAAGGAAAGGGTAATAATCATAATAAATGAGAGCCAGTGCATGAAAAAGAATATGGTAAGTATAAAGTATTATTTCTAAACATAATAACATAAATATATGAAAAGAATCTGTTAGACTAATGCATCGATGAACAGTTGGATCGATTAGTGGGTATATACTCCTAAAGTTTATTTTAAAATCATAACTAGCAATACCATCTACAATTGGACTTAAAAAATCCTATATAATTTTAGTAAAGAGACTGTTTTCGAATAACACTATTCATTAGCTAATAAACTAAAAAGTTTTAATAATAAAATGATGATTTTGCCAATATAATTTGATTTCTTGTTCCAATTTAAGTTTAAACTTTACTTGTTCCAATAGTTTCAAGTAAAATTCCCAATAGGATTAAAGGTTATGAATGTATTTGCAATAAATAAAGAAAGGTATGTGATACAAAGAGGAGAGAGATAAAAAAATCTTCAATCTAGTTGCCTTATCTCTTGGCCATCTTTGCCTTTATATTTATCAAATATTTCTTTATTAATCAATCAAAGAAAGGTGGTCTCTTGTCACCCACTCAAGAATCGCAGCCTCTATGTCAGTTCCGGCTCAAGCTTAGCCTCTTCTGACCTTCGCCTTCTGCCTTTTACACCCATCTTAAGATCTCTATCTCCTTCCTATATTTGTTCCCTTCGATTTTCTACTTGTCACCTTGTTGACTTAGCATGTTTATGTCTCGGTGCAACTTAGCCTTGAAAAATCCAACGTTTCCTTCCTAGATTTAATCACTTACATGCAATTTGATATGGAAGCCGGAGTTTTCACAGGCATGCTCTCTGTCTCTTGCAATAGATGAGTAGGTGCTTAAACTCTCTAGGGTTTCTTTATATAGGCCTTACCTTAGGGTTTTGGGCTTTACTTGGTTTCTGTCTTGGTGGAGTGCTGCTTGTGGAGTTGTTTGCAGATGGAGGAGTATAACCAAATGAATGAGAATACAACTCCGAGGGCAAATTTCTTGTACGCTTCGCCGATTCTCGCCCCCAGTTCTTCTCCTTACGGAAGAACAAGCAGTGGCTCTAACGTTGGCAATCAACAGACCCAGATGCCTTTAAGTCCATTCCATCTTCAATCTAGTGAGTGTTTCCAATCTGATGCACATCCTATTATTGTGAAGACTGAAGCCAGTACTTCACATCATCATGCTCATAAATTTCACTACCCTCTATTGAGAGGGCATCATACAGTTAATAACCAACAGCAACAAGGGAGTGAAAGCTCCAGTGAAGTTGAAGCCATCAAGGCCAAGATCATAGCTCATCCTAAATACTGTAACCTTTTGGAAGCTTACCTGGATTGTCAAAAGGTACACGTATATGTCCAAAAAGATGATCATCTGTAAATATTGTTTCGATCACTGAAAAGCTTAACGTTGTTTCGGCGATGATCCTTTCTTTCTCTTGCTCTTTGCTATATTTTAAGGTCGGAGCTCCACCTGAAATCGTTGCTAGGCTTGTGGCCGCTAGACAGGAGTTTGAATCAAGACAACCGTCTTCAGTCTATTCGAGGGAAGCTGCTAAAGACCCCGAACTAGATCAGTTCATGGTGAATTTTACCCTATAATCTGTTGTATCGTCTTTTGAGTATCTTCCTTATAATATATCAATTTTCTTATCTGGGTTCATAAAGTTTCGTTATCTAAACATGTGGAACAACAAACACAGGAAGCTTACCACGATATGTTAGTGAAGTACCGTGAGGAGCTTACAAGACCCATACAAGAAGCCATGGATTTCATGCGTAGGATCGAAACGCAGTTAAACGTGATCTGCAACGGTCCTTTACGGATCTTTAACTCTGGTACGCTGACCTTCTAGATCTTACAATCTAAAAACTCATACCTGATAATTGTACTGGTATTTAGCAGAAGAAACAAAATGCGTGTTCGCTAACGGAGAAAGAGGAAGAAGGCTTTGCCAAATCCCTAGAGTTTCGCTATGAGATCTAACTCAAATTTAATTGGTACAGTGCAGAAACTCATAACAAATCCAAACGTCCATTGATTCATAGAGAAAATCCAAAGACTGTATGTCCGTATCTCCTTCAGTCAGTAGTCATTTTCTCCATTTCATAGTGAAGCATAGATTGGCAGAGATTTCGCTTTCCAATAACTAGCGCATTACTCTCTGTGAGAAAGAAAGGAGACAGTGAATCAGCGACTCAACTACCCAACATTCACTAGTGATTAACAAACCCTAATCATGAGCCTATACCAGAGGACCTTGGAGACCTGGAATTGTTAAACTTTGTCTTAAATCTACAACGAAGCTACAGACAAAAAGTATTGAACGATTAAATCTCTTACATGTGTTATCCTTTAATCGGTTTTCGATTCTTGGAACAGTTAATTCTTGTTAGGGTAGTAGTTCTGATAAATCTGAATCTATATACGAGTTTGTGTAATACAGTATACACACTTCGAGAATGATGGCGTTATTAGTGTTTGTCATTTTCCTAGTTTTTTAGTGCAAATTTTGATTTGTTTTGCACAAATGAAGAACCTAGGATGCTGTTCAAATCTAAGCTACGACAGGTAGTCTGTACGACATGTCAGAATATGGACGTGTTCTTTATGAACTTCTGTAGTTTAGGCTCTTTTTGATCTTTTCTCTCTCTCTCTCAGGCACTTCTCACTTATACATTTAGTTTCCCTTTCTTTCCTCTTATTCAATCATTTTGCCATTGTTACATGAGCAACTATCCACAATACTGGAGCATTCTATGCATTAGCACACATAATTAGATACAAGTAATGTAAAGATAGAGAGAGGGATTTTTTATGTGGCCGGTAGGAGGCTCTTGACCGGGATCTACTTTTTGGGTCGGGAAAGATGAAGGTAGAGCTTATGCTCTTCATCATAATAAGCAACGGGTGAGTTCAATCTCTTTGCTGGTGTCAAGAACAAGGTTAGATCCCTTGTTGCTGAGAAAGATTTTAATTTTTTGAGGTTAGTGCAGATATTGGTTGTACTAGGTCGATTGAAGGAGATTAATTTGGAGATATAAGAATTTTAAAAGCCTCAACACCGCGTTGATATGACTTATTCTTTTCCTTTATTTGATTTTCCAATTGGGCAATTAGTTTTTTAGTTCATCTATATGCTGGAATTTAAGTAGAGAAGTGTCTTGGAAATGAAAGAACACTCACTCACACATTAATGAGGAGAGGCTGTAGAGTTAGGAAGCAACAAAATGATGACGTTATGGTGAGTAGGGGAGTAGACCCTGTCTTATCTCTTACATGCTTAAATTAATCTATATATCAATATTGAATACGTTAGTGGTCATTCTAATTATTTTTGTATCCTGTCAAAGAGAGCTTCTTTTAGAACCTTTTTATTCTTTTCAAATTGGCTACAAACATTATAATTATGCATAGGAATGTTTATAGATGCAACTTACGATGTTCCTGCTTTAGCATGATGTTATAGCTGTGATCCTTTGCAACTCTATAAAGGTTTTGATTGTGAGATACTGAAATGGACGTATTTTTTAACCTATAATATGGTTAATAGCTTAGTGTATTTGGATTTATTATTTATATCATTATTAAATTTTGTTTCAATTATTCTTTTGGTATATCTGAAACCATAAGAATTTTACTAAAATATAAATATGCAGGAGCTGAAATTGGAACCCTTTGTTGGTATTATTGTTGTCAATTTTAAAACTTCAATTTTGTTGTTGCTTTGACTATATAAAGATTTGGATGACAGATGAATATATGGTTTACTCGCATGCATACTTCTTTTGTTTTACTTCTGGATATCTCCGCTGAGTTATATGTGGCGTATGATTTTGCTGAATCAGAGTTCCAATCTTTATATTGTGAAGAAATGACAAGCAACTAAACTATCAAGTGTTATCTGATTTCTCTACCGCTTAATATTTCCTCTGGCCTTGAATTATGTTTGTCATCAGTATCTATTTTTCAACAAAAGATCTTTTTAGTTAGTGTACACCATTTAAGGATGAACCATCGGGTTTTCCATAGACTTGTTATCGTATCGTCGTTTGCAAATGTACCTATTCTAAGCGATCCATTCAAGTTTACCATTTTTATCCTGACTATTAGGATCCCTATGTCGCTTGACTTTACTATTTCATACTCGTAAGTCTCAGAACTATATACTTCCCAAGCCTTTGTGCCTCTGCCCTCTTCGAGTACTCGATCATTCTGCGTATCTCAATGTGGACAAATTATGTTCGAAAGTCTGGCAGGTAAAGAATGAGCTCTACTCACAAAGTGAGTGTTTCACTTTGAGGAATTGTCCACACAAGCATGATATAGTGCTTGGTCTTCGGAGTTTATGGTGGTACAGCGATGAGACTGAGGGCCGACAGAGCATACTATATCTATGTACTTGATTAATCGGATGAATTGTTCGTACTTAGTTCCCTGGCATCGTAGAATAATCAACTCTTTCTCATCTACGCAAGTCATTCTTTATTTTGATTACTGCCAACTCCGTTTTAAGGTCCTTTCAGGATTATTAATTGTGAGTTCAACATGTTATGATCAAAAGCAGATATTCTAAAGAATGGATTATTCGTGATTGACTGTGCAGACGAGAAATCCGAGGGCGTTGGCTCATCTGAGGAGGACCAGGAGAATAGCGGCGGAGAAACGGAACTGCCTGAGATTGATCCTCGAGCTGAAGACCGAGAGCTCAAGAACCACCTCTTAAAGAAGTATAGTGGTTATTTAAGTAGTCTTAAGCAAGAACTTTCTAAGAAGAAGAAAAAGGGAAAGCTGCCCAAAGAGGCTAGGCAGAAACTACTAAGTTGGTGGGAGCTACACTATAAGTGGCCATATCCTTCAGTAAGTGTCACTCTTTTCCTTTTTATCATCTCTCAGCTGCTAATATAACATACATTTGGATAATTATAGATGGGGAAAAAAAACTGAAAACGTTAAAAACTACAGTTTAATGTTTGGAGATATTAATGCTTTCCTGGAATGTAACTAACAGGAGACAGAAAAGGTGGCATTGGCGGAATCAACTGGTTTAGACCAGAAACAAATAAATAACTGGTTCATTAATCAAAGGAAAAGGCATTGGAAACCATCTGAAGATATGCAATTTATGGTGATGGATGGTCTACACCCACAAAATGCAGCTCTTTATATGGATGGCCACTACATGGGTGATGGTCCATATCGTCTAGGGCCATGAGCTCTACAAGTTAAGACCCTCAGGTTAGACAGTAGGGGTTAGTTCCGATTTCTAAGGCTTTAGCATGAAAAAACACTTATTCATGCACCCTGTAATATTAATTCCGAGACTTAGGTAATGTGTCATAAGCCATATTTAAAACCATACTATTTTTCTTCTTATCACAACAAAAATGCCCATTACCATATAACCTTTGTTGTTTGTATGTCGTGTAATCCATAAGGGTGGATGGTGGTTGTCGTCTGCCTTGTGTTAAGATTGAAACATCTCTTTTTAGTTTTTGTTTTGGCATTATAGGTCTCGAAGGTATGGTCCGTAGCTTTCCTATGGGTTTGAATGCAAGCAAAGGAAGGAATAATGCAAAAGAGAGTTTGTAATTTTGGCTAAACATGATGTATTTCCATTCTGTATGTGCACTACTATGTACTGCTTTGCTGCTAATTGTATATAGTGAGAAACTACAATGGGATTGCCATGCTTACTATAATATATAATTTGTTATAAAAGATAGAAATAATATGGTGTACCACTAATTGTAGACGCACCATTTCATAGTTAGTGTACATATG